>VMBQ01004138.1:0-74213 GCA_007657795.1 Dreissena rostriformis | reverse complement strand
TGTTACATATTAGCATGCACATACATACACATGTGTATATTTTATGGCAGTCTACATACATGAGATTTACATTTTAAAGGAAAAAAGGGAAAAAAAGACATTAATGATTACTGCAAACGTTATAAATGATGTGTGCTAATGAATTGTCTTCGTACTTTATTACATTCAGACAAAAATTTGGCTATCACAAATATGTGCTTGTCATTTTCATCGGCCATTAACATATTGAACAAACGAACAGTTTCTATTTGATTCAACCACTGCGGAATAAACAAATTATGTCTAAGTGTGTTATACAATGGACATTGCATAAACATATGGTACTCATCTTCTACAATATAGACATGTCGTATTAGACAAAATGTACAATATCTATGATTATGCTGTATGTTCATGTGTCGGCCTTTCTCAATCATGAGCTCGTGTCCGGAACATCGGAAGTTTGAAAGACATCTTTTTAATGCCTAAGGCAACTCAATTGACATATATCGTTCAACATTAAGTAATGTCTTGAATTCCCGATAATATTTCGCCTTAGGCAAAGTATCTATTTGAGTTTGGAGTTTTTGCAGAGCACAATCTTTAAGCCTGTTTTTGAATAAGTACATGAACATTTTAGCATTTCCGACTTCGTTTGCTAACCAAATATAGCCAAAACCTTTCTCGAATAGTACTCGTTTAACATGTGTAGCCCAATTGGTTCTGCCTGATGAATCGAGGTTTCGAAGAAGCATGTACATTTGTCTCGGGTATCTGTTTGTTGACATCTGAAGAATCCTGACCCAGTATGCAATAAGTTTACCCGTGTATGTTACATTTAAAGGCAGCCGTCCACATTCAGTCAATGCAAAGGAATTTGTCACAGATTTGTTTAAATCACAAAGCCGTTTACAGTAGTTAATGTGCACACGTTCGATACACTCTGCGTACTGGAAGCCCCATATTTCGGCAGAATAGCAAAGAATCGGTGTAATCATAGTGTCAAAAAGTTTGAACGCTTGTTTTGGGCTAAAATATCCAAAATGTTTCTGGCACCTATAAATATTTCCTAAAGCTTTCATGGCTTGTTTTGCCAGCGTCTCCTTCGTTCAAAAGAATGTAAACCGTCCGATACGGTTTAGGAAACCGTCCGATACGGTTTTTAAACCTCCGATACGGTTGAGGATAGTTTTGGACCAGTTCGTACATCATAGATTAGATCTTGTTCAGATATTTCCACTAGCAAGAATGTGGTAGGCCCCGTTCATTCACAGCGGTCCATTCATCTAAGTATTTCTTCCCAAAAGGGTTCACATTTTGGGTCCGCAATTTTTCTATTGTTTCTTCTAAAGTCGACTATAATTAATTCATTATCAAATGCAGGAAGGAATTTTAGGAATCGGCCTTCCACCTCTTTAATTTCAGCATTTTCACTTGTGTATTCATAGCACTTAAGTAGAAACAAAATGCTGCTCAGTTCATGTGTCTTATGTAATGTTCCTTATGGCTTAAAAAGTCCTTACGAATGTCTCTGGTTCAGTAAACAGGCATACATTTCTGCATTCATGTGGAGTTTCCATGGAAGCTTCCAGACTTTGGTTCCAATTAAGTTATCAAAAGAGAATGAAAAAGGGAAACTCTATATGGGAGGTACATAAAACGATTGTTTTTCTTTTTGTCTCTGTCTTATGTAGAAGCAAGATCATACTCATGTAATGGAATTCTTCCATACAACTTGGCGCTATATGTTACAGCAGCAAATTTTATAAGAGCAGGCTAAGTGTAATGTTAGGTGTTTAAATATTAATACTAATTTTATCATAATGAAAGGCAAATGATTTTTATTGCTAAAGAATGATTGAAGTTCATCTATTACAATAAAAATGGCAGCATTTTTTAATTTTAATACATCCCAAAGAATATCGAAAGGAATTATTCAAAGTCAGAAGTCTCAGACATTGGACACGCATTAAAGACGACATACATTTTGATCAGTTTTAAATGGAGCTTGTGTTATAAATGTGGCCTTTATCGCAACAACAAGCTCTTTCAAAGATTTGACCACGGGACCTAGTTTTTGTTCCAATACAAACACATGTCCAACGTGTTCTTGTATTCTTTACGATTGTAATGAAGACAAATATTGACGAAATACAACAGGTGACGTTCAACAGACACAATTTGATCGCACTAGCTCACCATGGGCACTTTGCGCTCATGTGAGCTAGAATGTATAGTGTTCTCACGATGCTATATAGTTATCTTTAAGTTTGTAACACAAAGACTATCAAGCAAATCGTAAATAACCAAAGCATCACCAAGTATACGCAATAAAAAATCAACCATAAGCTAAAGCAAGAAGGAGAGATTGGTTAATAGTGTGAGTATATTTATTATTTTCATGAAATATACAATGTATATCAAAATATTATCAATTGTATCAACATTATCAAGTATGTGCAAGTAATTATCAGCCAAAGACAGCTGGAGCAAGTTTTGCAAAAGGAACATTTCTCTGACAGAGTCTAAATAGATTTTCAAACTTTTAAAAAGGTTAATCATAATATTATGAAGATTAACGGAATAGTTGAATCAATATATGGCTTTGCAATATACATAAAAATGTATTAAATATCTGAATAAAAGAGATCATTAAAAAAAATATGTTTTCCTTTCTGCGATACAACAAAAACCACCCCTACCACCTGCTCGCAAGATTCGAGCAGGCGCTACCTCCACCTGTTCTTCGCGCTCAACTTTTCGTAACATCTTTGGCCTCGGAAATATCAAGCCGCAAGTATATATGGCTTCTGCTTGCCTATGGCATGTTCTATGAATTTAGGCGTCTGATGTATGACCTTCTCACCTGCCTCTTTCTCCCGCATTAAAACAGAAACTCAATATTGATACCTGCAACATATATTCTTCTGGCTTTTCTCAAAATGCCTCCCCAGCGAGGGTAAACACCCAATCTACCCAGTCATCCATCAAGACTCTTCATCGCGAAGCCTTGAACCCGGTATTTGAAGGTAGTAACCAAGCTCTAAATTCCAACCCTAGTATTCCCTCGATTTTTCTTTCAAGCCGGAGTACAAGTTATCTCTCTTCTCCCCGTCCGCCATATCAAAAACGATAACCTTATATAAATGAAATATATAAATACAATGTACATAGAATCCCGATAAACTGATAACAGTCGTAATTGTTTGAGTGTGAAGCAGTACGCTTGTTTAATTGCGCCTACAGATACATCCGGATCATATCTTCAAAGAAGGTAAGTTTTGATTTTAAATATTTATAATTATTATTATGTTTTATAGAGATTAGGAAGATTTCTGCACGTTATTGCGTTTTTATTAATTTGGTGATTGGTAAAATAATTAACGAATTTTTTTGCTGACCTACCTTCCCACGTTTTTTTATTAACGATGTGAGTGGTAACAAATGATTGTTTTGCCCTACGCAAAGTAAAATAGCCATGTGTTGATATGAATGCGCGACACATTTTTATAATAGCATTTTAACATGGAAACTGTCAACAATTATTCTCAGCTCTAGACTGTATGTTGACATGCTCATTACTTTCTGTTAATTGCTTATTTTCAATTATTCACACTAAATCCCCCGTAGGATTCATAACGACCAAATTGTAATCATAATGCCGATACGGACACGTTTAATCAATGTTGCAGATAAACACAATCTGTTGTTCATTTTAAACTATAATAGGCGTTATCATGGCCTCTTCTCAGAATAACACGTATTTGGTCCTTAATTCACACGAGTTACTAAACATAATGATTTTTTTAAGAAGTTGTAAAAACAGCAAATGTAAAATATGAGGTTAAAGTGTTAGTGACTAATCTTCTGTGGGGGCCGTTTCATTAACGGTTGCAGCGCAGTTGCAGTTGCAAATTTGCTAACTTGCAACCTTGCGTCCGTTTCATTAAAAAGTTGCAGTTGCAACGTGCACCTGCTGGTTGCAAATTTGTATAGGGCGTTTGCAACTGCCCATAAATCGATGAGAAAAACTTGCAACTTGCAACTGCAACTGCGCTGCAACCGTTAATGAAACGGCCCCCAGTTTTATTGCAAGTACAGTAAACCTTACTTAGCGGCCACCTCAGAGAGGCGGTCATTTGACGTGAGCGGTCAGTCTAGATTCCTCCGACGAAAATCAGTCTTTATTTCACCCGAGTTTAGCTATTAACTTCCGTAAGCGGCCAGTATATTTCACACCGCGAGCTCTTTTCACATCTGTGTTAATTAAGCGGTCATGATTCAATCATATCGAGGAGCAAGAAGTTAACACTGAAATCGATCTGCGTTGTTTGCTCTTACCTCTGACGTCATACCGTCTATTGTTCGGTTAAAGAATCGGATTGCGGTAAGTGCATTTGATATAATAAATTCGGCAAACTGTGATAAAACAAAAAGATAGGTTATTGTTCAGGTTTGTTTTATTGGAATAATTACTGGGATATCTTCAAAATTAATTTTATCCTGTCACATGCCTGATAACCAGGTAACCTAATAACCCAAAAGTTAATAGGCTAGTTGACCACGTGACCACGAATATCCGTCAGTCGCTCTCCGGTGACGGACTTCTTTTTTTTATTAATAAAATACCAAATACATGTAAAGTACTGTTACCCTTGAAATTTATTCAGACGCATCACGATAATTATCGTTTATATTACATATCATCCTATTTTGTTTCTTCTTNTTTAATTTGTGACCGGTTTGACCTTTTTTCAAGTATGTGGTTTCAAATCATGTGTTTCTATTCCTACATCACTGATGCGACTGGAGCAAACATAATCAGGAGCAAAAGTTTTAATAAGTTGTGTTTCTTCAAAAGGAACCATGAAAAAACACAACGGCATGCCCAATACAATAATAAGTTTGTATGAATGTGAACAAAAAATTGTAACTTCGACGATAACTGCTATACTAAAAAAAATATATATCCCGCTAGTGGATTAACATAAATGTCATTCCATATAAACTGCAATGCACAAACAGGCACACAGGCGATTTCAACATATTTACTCCATACTACACAAATGAATATTTTTACCTTGACAAAATAGTACATGTTGAAGACAAGACATAACCATTCTTATTTTTTTTAAACAATTCAAATTTTCCAATTACTTATTCGGGTCAATATTATAACAGGATTACCAAATGCCGAAAGTGGCTCACTTGAAAACTAAAAAAGTTTGACAAAGCTTTTTGAGATTGTTTTGAGCATTTAAAAAGTCGGCCAAGATATCACTGGAGCAAATATTATAGAAAACCTCACGATCAGTGGGAAAACATCTGACTTATACACTGTTCACATTTTTTTACGGGACCGAAACTAAGCCTAAGAATCGTTAAAACAAGTATTGATGGCAATTTTCATGAAGATTGGAAACACTTGTGACTTCTCAAGCGTGCAGACGTTTGCACTTAAGCCATTTTGGGAAAACAGCCACCAGAACTCAATAAAAAAATGCTTTTAGCGCGTTTCATGAAGATTTGGAAAAAAATAATCTTATTACAATTAAATTTCGCTATAGCGATATAATAATGTGTGCCGCACTAAAGTCGGCTATATTTTCCAAAGAACCAGAAAATTTGTTTTAGTATGCCGAATTATCATTGGCACAATGTTCTAAGCACGGTTTATTTTAATTGGACGAAAAATGGGTATACCAGAAATATCCGAAAATGACAAAAAGTGCTTATGATAAGCTATCGGTATCACCCTATGTTGGCTTCGAGTAGTTCTGTTCGCGACGTCAATGTATAGCTCGTTACCAGAGTCACATTAATGACTCAGGATGTTTATCTTTAGAACTTAAAATGTGAGTCACGTGTGTCCAAAAACTAGGTTGCCATGTTTAAACTTAGTTAAGCGTATTGAGCAAATTTGACCCACCATTAGTTCGTTAATTACCGGGTTATATCGAGTAGTAACGAGCGTATGTAATGCATGCCTTAACATCTAAAAGAAATATATTAGGCGTGTTTTTTTAGTCTCATGCAAAATAATTTCTGGTTGATCAATATTTAGGTTAAAAACAATCACAAACACATTGATGAAAACAGATTGTGTACTTTATAGATATTTGTTTCATTGACAAAATGTTTTACTGTTCACAATTTTAACGATTTTCTAATTTGTTGTGACTTTTATACGAGTGTAGACTTGTTGCACATACAAAATGTATAAAATGTTAAAGAAAATAAAGGAGCCCTTGTATGAGCATCAGATTATGTCTTAAATATCTGGATTTGATATTATTAATAAGTTAATTCAGTGATCCAATCAGAAAGATTTAAATCTGTTATGTTAAAAAAAGTTCAAATAAGTTATCTTTATTGCCTACATATGCATCTAGCATTTTTTAAATGTTTTTTTTTATTGTAAGTATGCCATACATTAAAAAGAATATTTCTAAAAATATAGTAAAGATACGCTTCGTGTTGGGATATAAAATATATAATTTTGTCAAATTTATACGGCAATTTGTATGTATTGCCCTTTTATCGTATACACCAAATAAACAGGTAATACGGTTTTAAACCAGAACGTGCATAAAAACACAAATTAATCAAGGTTTTGATCATGGCTTTCAAATACAAGAACAGGACAATTTCCACAAAAATAGACATAATTTGCAATATTTTTATATTTTACACACATATAAATTAATTTAAGAAAATGTAGTCTAATTAACCATTAAAAATATATGATAGGTTTATGGGATATTAATAAATTATTCGGATGTTAAATATACCTATATGTTTTGTTTTGTTTTCTCGTTTCTAGCAATATATGGGGTAAGGTTATGCACATGCTATATCTGTGAAGCGGAACGGTAAAAGCCCATAACAATTGAATCCACATATGAATTCCCATAAAAAAAAATATGATTAGCAAGGCTCTGAGAAATTAATAGTTGGGTTGGATACCTTAAAAATTAGGTAAAAGGTCGAATCTTACATACAACTAGTAGCCCAATGTGTTAGTAAAAATTGATTGAACTTGGTCAGAAGGCTTTTTTTTCACAAATTTCATGTCAATATCGAATTTTGTTTGCTTGTGAAGCCAAACATAGGTCACACGTTTAAATCTTCAAAAACCACTGTAACCAAATGTTTGTCACATATATGACTCAATCTCAATCATGAAATATTGTCAGAATGATTAATTTGAAAACACGAAGGACAACTTTATATATGGGTAAACTGAATCTAAAACATGGTCAATCTGTCAAAACTTAGAAAAACCTTGTTACCACAATAGAAGCCGCATTCAATAAACCATGTTCATAAGTTTGAGTTTGGCCGTGTGCGTTTAAAAACTAGATCCTAAGGTCAAATCATTGACAAAACTAATAACCATTCAAATTGCGTCAATTATAAGTCACTGGTGATGAAACATGGTCAGAAGTTGTACCATTTTGAACAATTTGAACAAGTGTTACGAGGTTTCAAATACAAAGTTACAAAGTATATTTTTTATAAAAACCTTGTAACCTTTCTTTAGGCCACATCGATGACTAAATTGTATTGAAACGTCTGCAGAATGATAATGTTGACAATATCTTATCTCCGTTCAAATATGGCTCAAAGGGGCGAAAAACAACTTCACCAGTTTAATCTTGGAAAACATATTTTAACCGTCAAGTGATATCTCGTTACCACTTTAAATGCCAAACTGTTAAATAAATTTTGATGAAACTTGATCACAAAGTTTGCATCGACAATATCCAGTCTTCGTTCGAATTCGGATGTTTTATTTCTGAAAAATAGTTGATGTTTATCTTGCTAATGTCAAAATATGGCAATATAAACATGTTTGACTATTAAGGGCTTAGAACTGTGATACGACATTTTAATTTTCTGTTCGTTCTTCGCATATTTCCTATTACGATGGTATTCTGCACACAATCAATCATATAATTAATGAATCTCAGACATTCCAAGAAATGTTGTCTGATGTATCTTTGGTCGAAAAAATATGTTAGTTTCACTGCACAAATTGCAAAGGTTACCTCGTTTGCACAAATGGATATGCCGTAACCATGCTACAATTGAGAATATTCGATGCTGCTTAAATTTATAAAACGAAAAAAATAATTGTATACACAACGATATAAACTGCATACAAGTATGAACTAGAAATGGCGCGGCAGCGGCCGACGCGTATCCCCACGCCGCATAAATTGTGAATAAATGAAGAAGTTATGTTAAAACATAATTTTGGATGGGCGTGGTCTATGTGGGCGGTGCGCCCCAGAGTTGGTAATGGGCCATAAATGACATTAAATAATCAAAGTACTGACAGTACTGGTGTGACGATGCTTTTGAACAGGATGGATATAAAAGCATCAATTTAAGTTTATCTACATCACGACAATTGTGCTTGTGGATACGAATATTTTGGGTACGAAAACAAATTTGGGTACGAAAATTGTGGGTACGAAACAATTATGCAAAAAAATGGGTACGAAAAAAAAAATTGTGGTACGAAAAAAAATGTGGGTACTAAAAAAAATTGTGTAGGAAAAAAAAATGGGTAGGAGCAAAAAATTGGGGTACGAAAATTTTTGGGTACGAACAAAAAAACGGGGGTACGGAGAAATAGTACCCGTGGGGAACTTGACCCATTCAGCGGAACTGGGAGGCGGGTTACATTCTCGATCAAATCTAAAAATAACTAGTGCTAATAGTGTAGGAGGAGATAGTGGCCAGGACGGACGAAAAGGCAATTTTGGATGGGTGTGGCCTATGTGGGCGGGGCCCTGGGGCGGGTAAAGTGGACATGGATGGCCCAGATAAACCGTGTTGTCATAAGAGATGTTCAGTATTAATTTCAATTCAATTGGTGAATAAATGAAGAAGTTATGTTTAAACAAAATTTTGGTTGGGCGTGCTCTATGTGGGCGGGGCACCCGAGAGTTGGTAATGGGCCATGGATAGTTGAGATTGACCGTATTGTCATAAGGGATGTTCAGTATCAATTTGAAGTAAATCGGTGTAGAAATGAAAAAGTTAATGTAAAATGAACAAAACTAGAGTGTAAACAAGGTTTTACTATAGCCATATAAGGAAAACTGCCCCGCCCCCATAACTTGTGACCCAGAGGTCAGATCAAAATTCCAAATAATGCACCGTCGCACATATGCCCATATCTACCATGTGTGTAAGTTTCAAGGTTCTAGTGCTAATAGTGTAGGAGTAGATAGTGGCCAGGACGGACGGACAGACGGTGGAGATAACCACAATATCCCCACGCTTTGAAAAGCGTGGGGATAATAACGTGTAGAACATCATTTGTAAACGTAAGCAATCGGGCCAGAAATTGTTCACATAGTTTAGGTCATAAAGCTCTCCTACGCATTGTTAATCAAAATTAAATATATATATACATATATATTGTTTTGATATGATATGTGATGATTGCGAACTCATTAAGATCAATCATTAAGATATTTAAACATGCGCACAATTGTACTATATATATAATTATATAGTGAAATTGTGCGTATGTTTAAATATCTTAATGATGGATAGTTCACAATCATCCCATGTCACATCAAAACAATTTGTTTACATGGTACCTTCACAGATTAGGAGGAATTGCTCACCAAAACTTTGGAATTTAAAACACGCTTTCTATAATTTATAAGACATGGGGGAATTTTGACATATTTTTGGAAAAACGTGGACTTTGTGATTTTTTATTTTATGTATTTATTTACAATACTTTACTATTTGGAATAGTCGAAAAAAAGTATGATAGCAAAAACCAAAACGTTGATCAAACTAGTAAACCTCCCGCGGGAATTGAACCCGGGACTTTTTGATGGAAAAGCGTATGTTTGCCTCTACACCACAGAGGCATTAAGGCTGATGAGGTGAATATAAGAACACATACCTTGTTTTAATTTTTACCTCATTATCGAAGTCTTTCGCACATACTCGGAGACAGTTCGGGATAACGGAAATGTTTGATGTGGATAATATAGAGATAATGTGCGAAAAGCATGATGTCCACTGATCAGGTCGGGAAAAACTTTTTTTCTGACTATATGTTTCAGATTGAAGTTCACATATAAGCATGTCTTCGGTTGCGATGGGTGGAAGAAGACTTGTAAGAATGATACGTCCCTCGCATACCTCGCATGACTCGCGTTACTCAAGTCAGGTAAAATTGGATATGGCTTCGACATCGGGATATTTGAAGAAAATCGGGCTGCCTGTATGTGGTTTGATTGTATATGCAACTGGCATTTGTATGGATATTGCACTAGCAACAAAATACAAAAACGAAGGTAAATTATTATATTTAATATTATTAATAACGAAGTTTGTCACGCTAACAAAGTATGTGCAGCATAATTATCATTCTGTTTAACAAATGCTCATTTTAAACATTAAGTGAGGTGGTAAAGTGAACTTTTATAGTGTATATTTGTACAGAAGATAGATACTTTTGTGCGATATAGTTATGACTCCTCCAGTAGTGATTACCTGCCAGAATAGGTCTGCATTTGCCCGTCTTTCAATTTTCGATTTGTCTTGTACAAGATTTTGCAATATCACACAAAGGACTGTATA
The DNA here is from genome assembly GCA_007657795.1 of Dreissena rostriformis. NCBI lineage: Eukaryota > Metazoa > Mollusca > Bivalvia > Myida > Dreissenidae > Dreissena > Dreissena rostriformis. The sequence continues at coordinate 63,614 of VMBQ01004138.1, read as the reverse complement.
TATGTTCATGAAAGGCATGTTTTCATAATTGGTCAAATAATCAGCTAACTGTCATATAATGAGAAAAACTAAGAAATGTACTTCCCTGGACGACATAAATTGTAAATAATATCCAAATGTATGATGATAGGGGCATTTGAACTACTTTTAAATTTGTTCACCAGAGGCTAGTTTAACGTAGTTTAACAACGAAACACAGTTTATAATGCGATAAAAGTTCTCATGATATGTTCATGGGACGTTACAACTAGGGTAATGTTTGACAATTACACTGTTTTCAAAAAATGTTAATTATCAGACCTATTTTACCTTACAAGAAAGCGGTGCTTTGTAAAATATTTATGTTTTTGACAGAATTAATGTATCTGTTGTTAATTAAATCGCGGTTATGAAAATCTATTAAATGTTTCAAAATTATGTTCACATTATCATAAATCAAGTAAATTGTTTATGGATGTGTGTTTACGTCAGTCGGAACTATTTGGCAATTCAAATCTCATTGTGTACATCGTTTCGGGGTTTTCTACAAAGAGTATTCAAATCGTGACCCTAAGTCAAAACACGCAAAGTGCTTTAGTTTTTCTTTGGACAAAATAATTTTAGTACAAGTTTTAAGCGATCAAACCAATAGTAGTACTATTTAAATATTTGCCTCTTGTTTGTTGGTCTATGTAAATACAGTCCTTTTTAAACTACGTAAGTGGGTAATCGTGATTGGAAATACATTTGTCTATGACCATGATAGGAATGAAAGCTAGATAACTACCCATAAGGAGTACATTTTTCCCCCCGATTTTTATGCTTAAGAAACATGAAGAAATAGAATAACGCGATATAGATCTGAAATACCCTGACGCTAGTGTAATAATCTTGACACATACGACTTTAAAAGATCCCACATTTGTTTTACGTAAACGTGCAAGTATGTATTGAACAAATCGTCATAAATTGTTAGTGTTATCATTATATTTAAGTTAACACGATGTTGAACATTTGTTGTTTGATATAAAAAACGCGAAATCGTACACCATATTTTCATTTAAATCTTACAAGTTATGCAATTGTGACTGTCCAACGAAGCTAGATGTAGATCGTATTGTAACCCGCTGTTCTGCATGTATATGTATGTTATCATTGTTTAAGCTTTCAAAGACTCGTATTAAAATAACAAGTTCCTCAGCTTATAAATGGAGGTTTTTATAATTATTCCAGGAGAAGAGAAGTTGTTTTACCTAACAGCTGCATTCCTGTGTATATCAGCTTTCATAATCATGTGTATGGATGTCTCCTGGTACTACATAGATGCCCGTAGATCATGGAGCTATATTGGAGTGAGCACATGGAGCGATCTCTATGGGTTCCTTTGGTGGATGAGGGTTGTGCTCAGCATAATATCTTTGGGAACACTTGGTGTTGTTTGTCGGTATGTGGATACTTTTTTTAGTATTCAGTTGGTTATTTTTGGCATCAGTGCTGAAATTGTACAATTATCTCTTAACAATAATGTTTAACCTGCTTTTGCACTTGTTTGTTTATTCCTATTATATTGCAAAAACATGCACGTGGGATTTAACAGCAATATCGTGCGTACGAATTGTGCAACTGATAATTAAACATAAACATCCTATGCATCGTCTTGTGTTTTTTTCACTTTGAAAGTAGAAACAAAAATATTATTCATGAATGAAAACACTCAGAACTTTTCAAAATAAATCCAAACAATCTCAAATAGAATAGCGTTAATGAACACATAACACGTATTAATATACAAATATAATTCCATATTCCGCCTGGCATTGCATATACGCTTTTTTCACGAGACTTTGTTGTACGGTTCAAATATATGTTAGGTATGGCGTATTTCATCGTGGGTATCTTTCCATAGAATACCCACGCATAACTGATGGATTTGTTGTGTTTTTGTGTGTGTGTTTTTTTTTTTTGCTTGCTTTAAATGGGCATTTTTGTAATCAATATTCCATCATCGACGGTTCTGTCGAGATTCTTTTCTATTGCATATGATCTAATGAAAGATTGACTGTGCTATCAGAACATGCGCCCGGTTAGATTATTATAACTTGCATATGTGTTTCGAAGCTTGAAGTGGTTCTTCTGCGCCTAAAACTGGAATGAGTCCTTATTTAATTACTAGACCCCATAATGCGCCGGAATAGGAATCACATCCGGTTAATCAAGTGAGAAGTACTGAACATTAAAGATAATTAGATGATTTGCCTACATGATCGAGTGTTTAGCCCTTTTAACCCCGAAAACTCTAGGTTTCAAGTAAACATATGCATGTACGCTTATGAAATATTTGGAAAACAACCACAATTTGTTTTGTTTTTTAATTAAGAATAACAATTAACCATAATCTGACAAAGTATTGATCTGTTATTTTTTGTTTTTTTCTTAAGGACTTCCCAATACATTTATTACTGGGTAAAATCAGAACTGGCTTCAACGAGCGAAAGCGATAAGTGTGGTTTACATGGGAAAGCCCTCTTCTTACAGCGGGATTGTTGCATGTTCAGTATGACTGAAGCATTTGTAAAAACTGCTCCTCACTTGGCATTGCAACTGTATATCGCATACCACAAGCCATTCTCCTATATAAGACGTAAGTATCATACACATATAATGGATCCCTCTCGAAGGGAGTGTAGTGTTGTCTTTCTCTTCAATGCATGTATTTGTTTTTATGATAAAAAATGATTGAGACATTTCTAGGCAAATACAAAACGTTGGGACCGTTACAAAGAAAAGTACAATATTGTCAATAAAAGAAAATAATGCTGTGAAGCAATTTCGAATTGATTATTGTAATTGAATATAATACAGCGTCAACAAATCGCCGAGAACCTAAAACAACATAGAAAAGCTCTTGGTACCGAGACAATACCTAATAACATTATATGTGATAAGGTATTGTCTAGGTACCAAGAGCTTTTCTAGGTTGTTTTAGGTTCTCGGCGATTTGTACAAAAATGCTTATATATATTAACACACATATACAATTGGAGACCATGCAATTTGTACATTATAAACAGTAAACTAATTTGTCCGTCCCTAAGATTAAATTTAACGAACATTATTTTGTATTTATTTTGGTATATACACAAAAAGTTTACTGCCAATTTCACTGTTGTCCTTTTGTAGAAATATTTATATTATTTTATTATATTGTTTAACGACGCATTCTTTCGTTTAAGTATTGAGCATGATACTGTCTGCTGCCAGCATCACCTGGAATTATTCTGCGTATTACAGAAGTAACATGAGATGCAGAGGCAACAGATATGTCGTCGAATTAAAACCATTCTTATTCCATTTACTATCTACATTTTGTTGCATTGTTCCGCGTTTTGTTAGCGTTGTACTTTTTCTAGTATTTTTTGAAGCATTCGGAATGATTGTTGTTGGCGCATCGTTCGTGATACATGTATTAATTATCTTTTGTTGGATTGCCTATGCAGCACCAGCTTTGGAAGATACTGCTGTTTCCACCCCTCTCAGAGTTCCATATTATATTCTTTTTTCATACATTCAATTTTTTCTTTTCCTGAATGTGTACAATGACAAATCTCGCATCTTTAAATGGATACTATATGGCTTAATTCATGTTGAAAATGCGGTGCTTGCTGGTCTTTTGGCGTTCTGGAGACTGCCTAACTTAGGAAGACGTGAAGACGGTTGGATCTTACTGAGCGTCCCAATTAGTTGTATTTTTCATGCCTTGTTTTCGAAGTTGTTCTATTGTATGTTGTCGAAGAAACAATCAAATAATGTGTCGAAGAAACAATCAGATGATGACAGTTCGAACTTATTAGACAGTATTCCCGAAATAGCAGACACGGATGTTGTGACCTAAAATGGATATTATTTTATCGAATATAAATTGAATTATAGATAAAGACACATTTTTTATCAGTATGAATTTGGTAATTGCTTAAAGTAATTACTCTATACTTACAATGCATTTTAAGACTCTTACAAAATAATTAATCATCATCGTCATGTTGAAATGTACGGTCATTAAAAGGATTTAGAGTTTTTCAATAACTTAATTATGAAACGTCTTTCTTTACCCATGGTATATATTGACCCTATATTTCAAACACCCAGCTCTCTTAGCATCCATTACTCCTTTGAATGATGTATATCCAGCACAACAAATTTGAAAAGGGATATTTAGTACAAGGCGTGTGTGTATGATCGTCTGTCTGTTCAGCTGTCTAGCCGTTTCTTGTCCGGTAATTGTCTCTGGTTCCTAATAGTATTGAGACAAAACTTATAAATATTAATATGTTATGTACAAACTGTACTCCGTTAGACATTGCAGCCGGAATGTCGGTCAACCGTGTTACCGGTAATTGCTTAATATACTCAGTGTTTCAGATAATGTTCAGTTATTTTCAGTTTTTGAAAGAGTTGTGTAAGCTTTTGACGTTAAAAGTGTTTTTATACTATAGTTTTATGAACATTTAATAAATGTGACTGTGTTAGTTAAGTGGTAATAAAATATAATGTTATATGTACTCAAAAATAGTGATGTGAAATTTGTATCGAATAAAATTGGTTCATTTCTTGTTTTGAAACTAAATTTTAAGCGTAACGAAAACTCATTTAGGTATTGCATCAGCGTGTTGTTTATGTGTCTGACTTATTTAAAAAAAATCTTATACATGGCAACACGCGCTGTAATCAACCCAACACTTACACAGCGCCAAAATGTCATCTCAATTTTGCCAAAACAATAAGTGTGTGCTGCAATATCACATTTTTTTTTAATTAGAACACTCTCTGGTTGTTGATAGTTTACGCTTCTGAGGATGATTACAATGTTTGTGCTGTACATGATGGTTAATATAAAATAAATTTGGTTGCATGATGATGATTATTATGTGGAGGAGGAGGATGAAAATGTGGTGATGCTGATATACAAGTTACGTAACCATTATCATCTAACATTGAACACACAGGTACACACTTTGAATTCGGCTCATATCGTAGTCCCTTTCCTAAGCAAATCACGTTCTCGTTTTAGACTCCAACTTTAAATTGTTTGTTGATATTAGGAAAAAAGTTTTAATCAATGTGTATAATTATTTATTTTTGTTGTATTTAAGTGTTACATTGATTATGGTATAATTTGCCAACAGTAATGTGTAATTTAATTATTCTTGACCAGCAGTTGACATTTTGCTATGTTTAACAATTCAAATGTAGTGACTTGTTCTTGTATTCAAAATATATGTGTGTCGATCAATATATTATATGTTTTCAAAAGTATATAATTATTTTGCACTTTAAATGAATACAATATGCATATTTAAGACTTATTGTATTCTTTAACTTGATATGATAAACGTACGGTATGGGGAATTAAATATAGAGGAAGGATTTCAGCACACGAATTTATTTATAGTAGACATTATTTTAGATGTCCATTATTTTAAGAATACGGTACAAATAAGCAATAATATCATGCTATTGTATTGATAAACATTAAGCATGATATAAACTTTTTTATTTTGGAATTTTCTGCAGATGAGCATTTAAAATTGACAATGGTACGTTTTGTCATAAAATATATTTTGTTACCAGGTTTATTAACAATAAATGCCTTTTTTAAACATGACATAACACTAGCTGATATATGAATTGGGAGAAAGTAGCATGCATGTATAATCAATTATATGTGCATAAGAACTGATCATATAATAGAATCATTCCCTGAAATACTGGATGTGTGTAATATATGTACATTTTAAGATACAAATTCCTCATACACGACGTAACATTAAACACGATTAAATGAGAATATAGGATGATATGCATTCTGCTCATGAAGACTGTTTGTCGATCTAAATGGCAGGAAGGAGCCGAAAGCCCTTTTCTTTCTTCTCTTGTCGTTCGTTCTTCGAATTCTTATTTTCAGGATCTGACTGTTCGAAATCATACGTTATTATTTTAGCCTCCATTGGCCTTGTTGAAATATTATTTTAAAAATGTGTATTTTTATTGGATTTTTGAAGACTGTACCATTTACGTAATATAAAACGGTAATTAATACAGTATATTACAGACAATATCGGGCATCATCATCACACCATTTAACTGTAAACAATAGCTACTTATGAGAAGTTAAAAGCAAATGGTGAGCAATTGAATTCTTATGGTGAGTAAGTTGTAAAGGCAATAACCTTTAAACAAATTACGCGGTGGCAATTTAATTCCAGTACATGTATATTTCATCATGTCCATTTATAAAACTGATAAACACCGTTTTTTCTATAGCCACGTGATAATATTTGCTGCTTCAAGTCCCGTCGTACGCATCTACAGGGTACACCATTCAATATACTTGTACGCCATGTAAAACACGTGTTTTAATAAGAGCGCGAAATCATTGCTGTCGTCTGTCCAGTTCCACGCATGAAAAGTGTGCGTGTTTCAACAGACCGTGCTTATACTAAATAAAAACGTGTAACTCAGTACATTAAGTATTTATTATGCAAACAATAAATCGATATTAATGCACACGATGAGAAAGTATTGGCCCATTTAAATGGACTTGTTCACAGATTATGGCATGTTTTGAAGGTTGTCATTTAATGCTTAAACTTTTTTTTTTTTTTTTTTTTTTTTTTTTTTTTNTCTCTCTCTCTCTCTCTCTCTCTCTCTCTGGCCTTTAAAAAATACAAATCTATTTTAACAAATGCAAACCTTTCTTTCGCTGAAAATAAACGCGGAAATGTTTTTTCAAGCAAAGTAGATGTTAAACTTTATGAATTATTATTCAAAAAATGTAAATCGTGAAATAAAACCAGAAAACATTTAATAATATATGTGTTAGAATTTATTCATAAATATATCTAGCTCCACTTAAATGACACGTTTAAAGCTTTCAATACGTAAAAAAGTTAATTTTGCAAAGAACCAGCGAAATCATGCAAATGGATAGTAGAATAATCCACTCAACTTTAATAATATTTTATTGCTTTTTCTTTCATACATACATTCATACATATTTATTTAATGCTTTCCGGTGGTTTATAGAGAAATATCAGTGAATTAAAACTGATCACTGTTTCAAACATGATTGCCACCCTGTTTCATAGATACTTTGTAAATAAAAAACTATTATTTTGTGTTTTCCCACCACTTGCATGTATTATGTTCGATAGTATGTACTATGTACACTACTTATTACTGTGTTATCACTTTCTTTTCACATGACCTTTTGATATGTATATTATAATATGTTTAAGACTGACGATGGTCTATGTGCAAGTCGTTATACATATATGTTTTGTTCTGATGAAGGCTATGGCCGAAACATGTTTAGTATTTAAGACATTTTAATAAACAAAAGTAACGTGAAGTAAGTAAGTAACTTGTACTAATGTATGATACTCAGAGAAATTGCGTATAATTGCAACTTTTAATTTTTATACGCGTCTCGCAATCGGTGAAATCTTACATAAGCTAGGTCGTAGTCCGCTGTTTTAGATGCATTTGTACATTTATGTATTTTGCGTACAGTCACGTTTCGGATAAGAATTATTTTCGTAAATCAAAAATGCAAATCTTCATTTAACGATTTAAAAGCGTGTGTGTGTGTGTGTTTTTTTTAATTAAAAGTTTGAAAGCTTTTTTTGTACCTGACAATCAATTATATGATTGCATGTGAGGGAATGCACATTTCTTGTTCTAAAATAGAGTTATATAAGATTGATCCTAAAAAGCACACGAAAATGATTCAACAAATAAGACCATATGACATAACTAATATTTATTTATAACACAGTATTATCCTTAAACACAAAATGACCACACGTGAGTATACATTTGTACATAAGTAATATCAAAAGTAATAGTTTTAGCATGCCGTCACCGCTATATGTTACCAGCGGGGCAGATTAACGTTACGTAATTAATATAGACATTAATAGTGCTGCCAGAGGGGTGCATGATATGTATCTATCGCATCTTTCCGTGATGCTTATTAAATCATTGTTTCCTGACATCCATGAATTCTTATATCGCCCCATTGGTGCAAAAAGAGACCATGTGACATTAAAATTTAAAGTCACATGGTTCCTTTTTGCACCAATGGGGCGATATGACGTGTTTTGTTGCCAAATAAAGCTGTTTTCCTTAATGGCCTGGTGAAAATTCACTGCGTATTGCGCGGACATTCACATCAATTTAATTAATTTCATTTTCAATATAATACAAGATATCTACATTCTGGCAATCTTGCCAAATTAGGCTCCACCAACAAGTTAAATTTCATTTATGGAAAATTGCAAATACATATGGTATAATGTAATGTTGCTGTTTTATGAACGGTCAATAGCATGTAGTACACAAGACGTTAAGTGCGGTCATTTAAATCGTAAGAAGTTGATGCCGTTGTGATTTAAATATTCGACTGTCTTTCATAAAATATCATTATTACTTACAACATGTATAGAACTAGTGCATGTCTTAACATTTAGACGTTGTTTCTATCGTAACAATTTTGTTCCGTCCATTTAAATGTCGCCTGCAGTAAGCATTCAGTTGTATTTCGTTGCCTCCAAAGTACATTCTTAAAAAATCTCCGACAAGTTCCCTACCCTCTTCGTACATTTCACATAAAATGAACTGATTGATAAGCATCCATCTTCAACCTTGTTAATAATATCCTTTTTCGATGCAAAAATTTGTTAAGTCGGCTGTCCCTTAGGTAAATGATATGTCATTTGACCCGCCGTCTAATAATTTCAAATTTACAGTCAATTTTAACGAGCTTCAAAAAGCAATTTTCAACACTGACGTTTTTTTAATTTATGGCGTTTATTCACCTCCTTACATTACAAATTGTTCCGTTAGTTTACATGTCATTTTGCAAGTATACAATATAGTTTTTTAACAATTCAAGCAATAGAGGTAAAAAAAATCCATGCATTCCATTATATAGACACAATCATACAGTACACACAAACACATACACAAATGCCATGTTTTGATACAAAAAAAAGTAAAATGTTTGGACTTCAGAAAATTATAAACTTTTATCAAACGTTTGGACTTCAGACAATTATAAACATTAACAAATGACCATGGTATTGAATTGTTTAAGCACACGACACAATTTAAAATAACAATATTCATTGATCTACGAAAAGTTTTACAATTAACCAGTTTAGAAGTTCTTTTTCCTGATATTTTGTTTTAGAATGAATTTCCAATGCTACGCAAAAATACCCAAATACAATGGTATTTAAGTAACATGATATAAATGCACATTGTACATTTGGCTTTTTTTTATAAATGGAAGTCCTGATAATCTGATAAATGCCTTCACAGTTCTGATTAAACCTGCATAAAATAGGAAGTTAATTTTAAAACCAATGAGATTTCTAATACAGATTGTTTTCAAAAATTCTCCTGAAGCGCACAATATATCTCTTACATATCTAATTCCCCTATCATACATATTTTTTTATGTAATATTCATACCTATCTTAAAAAGGTTGTTATAAATTACTGACATTTTGTTTATTTATATACTCAATGTAACATGTAAGGACATCTATTCAAATTTTTTTTTTAAACTTATAATGTTTTCTATGTAATTTTTTTCCCTAAATTAAACATTTTTTTCACATCAAACATAGAATTTACTTGTTGGAAACATTTTCATTACTTGAAACAATTTTCCTAAACCATGTCATTTTCATAGTTTTTTGAAAAGCATATATATCAGTCATGGCAAGTCCTCCATCATCGTATGCTTTAATAGCAATATTTATTTTTATTTTTGCTGGTCCATCCCATACAAAATTCAAAAACAGGCTATTTATTTGTTTTAAAACTTTTCTCCTGGACTAGGAAGAGCTATAAACAGGCGTGTAAAACGGGGAAGAAATAGTGATTTAACAACAGTTATCTTTCCTATGGGTGTTAAAGTTCTTCTCTTCCAAAAATTTATGATATTTTGCAGCTTTTCAAGTTTACTTGAGAAGTTCATTTCTATCTTTTTCTTTAAATCAACATCAAATGCTATTCCTAAAACTTTACAGTTTGTTGTACCCCAGACTAGGTTATATTAAGTTTTTATTGAATGTATGCTATACTTTTTGGAGCAAATCCATATCAGATTTGTTTTGTCATAATTGAATTTTAATCCAGAACATAAGGCAAAGTTATTTAAAAGATCAAGGGTAGCTGTGAGGGAAATATCGGTGTCATCCAGTAAGAGAGATGTATCAACAGCAAACTGTGAAACTTTATATTCAATACTGTCTATCACTATACCTTTAATTGCATTTCAATTTCTTATTTTAATTGCCAAAATTTCAGCACAAAGATTAAAAATATAAGAACTTATTGGATCTCCTTGTCGGCAACCCCTTTTAATTGTAATAAATTCTGATAAAAAAAACATTGATTTGAATTGCCGCCAAGGTATTATGTAGGAAAAGTGTAATCCATTTTTTCAATGTTGTACAAAATTAAAATAATCGAATGTTTTTTTTTCTATAAAATCAAACTCAAGGGTATCGAACGCCTTTTCAAAGTCAATGGTCACCAAGAGTCCAGGGATATTGTTATCTTCTGTATATTTTATAATGTCATATAAAAGTCTAGTATTCTCACCAATATATCTGCCTTTAATAAATCCTGTCTGATCTTTAGAAATAAGGGTATCAAGGATAGTTTTTAATCTGTAAGCAATAGTCCCAGATGCAAGCTTGTAAATAACATTTAAACGAGTTTATGGCCTTGTTTTTTTTAGAAAATCTCTGGGTTTATTATCGTTAGGTATACATGTGATTATACATTGTTTTTGAGTAACTTGACATTGTTCCAGAGGTAAAACCATAGTTGAGGCTTCTCACTATAAAGTGGCCTAAATCTTTCCAAAAAACCTTTAAAAATTCTGCTGTAAAACCATCCGATCCTGGGCTTTTGTTCAATCTTCATATTTTTTAAAGTAATTGATATTTCCTTAAGTGTAAGAAGGCCTTCTAATGATTGAGATTGTTCAGTGTTTAATTTAGTTGTGTTTATGCCTTTAAGGTCATCATGTATATTGTAAGAGTCATTAAAAACAGACTTTTTATACAATGTTTTGTAAAATTGGGCAGCTTCTTTTAAAACACAATGATTGTCGAAGAGCCGTTGACCTTCGTCGTTTTCAATAAAAGGGATGTTTTTACTAGATGCATATTGTGTTCTAAGTTACAAAAATATTTTGAGGGTTTTTCGCCTTCATCAATCCACTTTGCCTTAGCTCTAATAAAATCGCCTTTTATTTTCAAATTCCTTATGCCTGAGAGTTCTTGATTCAATATATTGAGCTCTTCAATGTTTTCATTTGATAATTTGTTTTCAATGTCTTCAATTTATTTTAAAATATAATATTCTCTTTCTTTTTTCTTTTTGGTATTGAAGCTCGAATATGATATGGTTTTACCTCTGATCTCCATTAATACAGTTTCTTAAAATAGTTGATCATTTATGGTAAACTGTATTAAATCATTTTCTTTTGTATTAAGATATTCAATGTTATACACAGGTAAGACATATTGTTGCTTAATTACTTCAAGTTTTTGTTTAATACATTATTAACGAATTATTAAATTTCCACAGGCCCTTTCCATGTTCTGTTTTGCTAACATTCAATTCCAAAGTAATAGGGGAGTGATCTGATTTGTAGCTTGCATGTATTTCCGATTTCCTAATAAACTGACTAAAATCAATTGTTGTTAAAAAGAAGTCCAATCTGGCTTGTTGGACAGTGTTAGGCTTTCGCCAAGTGAAACATTTAGCATCACCGTTTATGACTCGAAAAGTGTATATTAGGCTTTTATAATTGATTACAGAAGATAAGAATTCCCCTGACTTCTTCTTATTATTCATTGTTTTATAGTTGGCATAATCAATATTAACATCAAGCACTTAATTAAAATTTCCACGGAAAATAAAAGACTCATTTCCTATGGTCTCTATTAAACTAAACAGTTTACTATAAAACAAAGGAGTATCATTATTGGGTCCATAAAGAGTGCACAGAGTAAATCTATGGTTATCTATTGTTAAGTCTAGAATTAATAAATTTCCCTTTGTATCTTTTTCTTGATTGTGCACTTTAACATTCAGATTTGCTAAACATTTATTAAATAGAATACATACTCCTCTTGAATTAGAAGTGCCAAAACAAAATAGCATTTACCATCCTAAAGTGAGTAAATTTGTTTTTCCACTGAAGAAGTAAAATGGCAATCCTGTAAACAATATATATGGGCATTTAGACTTTGTAAATATTTAAAAACATCAGCTCTTTTCGATACATCATTTAGACCACGACAGTTGTACGATACAATTTTTAAATTATCCAAAATCAAAACAAAGGATTACATTATCGTTAAAATACCAAAGAAAACAAAAGCTAATATCAATTACCGCAGTCGATACTCAATACACAATCGCAGTCAATACACCATACATTTAATCTTCGTCCAAACAAACAAAAAGGCAATTAAAATATGCTAAAGTTCGCAAAACATTTCTTAACTTAACACACAGCATGGCAAACATAAACAGATAAACAGAAAAAAAAAGAACTTGACAAGAAAAGTGAGAAATTAAACATATGCAGTGTAGAAACAGTGCACGAAAAATTGCCCTTAATATAAGACATTAATATTCGGTATCTCAGGTTTTTACAATTTATTTTAGATTTGAATGTAAGTTCACTATAGTGTTGCTCAACATAGTTTAAATAAGGAGTGTACTATCCATGTGATTGTTTTGTTAATAATTTTACTCCATTATGGCCAATATAATTCATGAACAAATGGCTTACGTTTTCCACTTTAGCTTTTAGGTTAAACATCATAAATATATCGTGACAACGTTAACAGCAATTCTATGTTATGCAAAAGAACAACAGTCACACAAAAAAAACATGTAATAACTAAGTTCTAAGCTATACGTACAACAAATTATGTATAAAAGAACAGAAATACGTTAAAACATAGAACGTGTGCAATTCACTGTTCACTAGTTGGAACAGACTAAACTATCCCGATAGGCATGTATTTTATGACCTGAAATAAGGACAATGGGTGTACGTCACATAGATCTCAATACTGTTTGTTTTCGATTAAAGATTAATATTCACGTACGGAGAAAAATATTTAGCAACTATATAATAAACAATAATAATTTAGTGTCGTCATTGTTCAAGCAAATAAGGCACAGAAGAGGACATAACAATCATAAAAGCATTCTCATTGTAAACTGAAAAAAAAAAACAACAAACGTAAACAATTGAACAACCTCGGACTGCTAATCCCCCGGCATTATGTTTTTACCGTTATTGTAACATGTGGTTATTGCGGAGGCGTTCCATTATGTGGGTCGTCTACAAAACATACACTGGTGCAATAATTTTGCAGATAAACAATTATAACAAATTGAACAGATTATATTTAAAAATTGAATATTTTTTTTTTTTTTTTTATAACTATATATATGCTGTATTTTTGCGTTTAAAGAATTTTATATTTTAAATGTATACACATTATTTGTGCCCGTTATGACTAAAGGTGGTTGAAGAAGGTTCAGTACAGTTATTCGCGGGAACTCGTGGAACTTTAGGAAGTTAACAGTATATTTATACAATTGTGAAAAGTACTTTAGCTGATAACAATGGGATTTACACTTAAAGTGCATGTTGTTTTTAAGAAACAAAAGGTATGCGCAAAAACCTCTGCTTGCCGTTAATGGATTTGTCCTTTGTTGGCATGTTTACAATACAAAAACTATACAGACGAGAGTTAGTTAAATTGATCCATTTTACAACTACTAAAACACTGTTTGAGATATACAAAATAAATATTGTGAGTGGGTTAAAATGGACTAAGGATGCGATAATTAAGAATCTATTATTCTTCACTTATAAAGTCATGGCATAAACTGTCTAGAAGAACAAATATCAATATGGGTCGACAAATAAGCTGACATAGCACTTAATATGAGCAAAAAGACAATTCGATTATAAAACTCATAGCATAAACTGTCTAGCAGAAACGCACTGTTAGAGATATACAAAATAAATATTGTGAGTGGGTTAAAATGGACTAAGGATGCGATAATAAAGAATCTATTATTCTTCACTTATAAAGTCATGGCACAAACTGTCTAGAAGAACAAATATCAATATGGACCGACAAATAAGCTGACATAGCACTTAATATGAGCAAAAAGACAATTCGCTTATAAAACTCATAGCATAAACTGTCTAGCAGAAACGCAATTCAAAGTAGACCAACAATATCAATGACACAACACTAAATATGAGCAAATTGACATCGTCATATGCTCGTTATTGTGATAACTAGTAGATTCATTACCGTACTATGCTTAAGATGATACGTTAGACATGGTATGCAACAGTTAAATTAGTTTTAATATATACAATAGAACGATGAGAAAAGAGTATTCTACAATTTGAACAAACCAATGTCTGTATTGTGTATATTATGTTTATAAATATAAAGATACACATAGGACATGTATACAACAGTCAAATTAGTTTTAGTATATACAGTAGAATAATGTAAAGAAAATGTATTACATGTTGGGAACAAACCTTGTTTGTATTGTCTACATTATGTTTATGAAGATAAGATGACGCTACAAATTGTGTATAACGGTTAAATTAAACAAATAAGTTTTAATACATACAATATGACGGTCAAAAAGGAGTATGTTACACAAGGAACAAACCAACGTTTAATATCATCGTGCGGGACAGTATGTTATACAGTTAGATAAAGTGTATAGTACATACCGATTGGTAGATATACAAAGTTTATGTCCACATTTTGTATGATACTCCATGAGAAAGTAGACAATACGCTCAATACTGGCTCCAGTCTGAAACTGCTGCCTGCCTCGGTTCCGGTAATCATTGGTTGAGTTATTAATATTATCGAAAATGTCAAACTTAATCCTTTCTTCTGAGGTGGTTTGTCCGAAAACAGAACCATTTAAGAACCAAGCGTTTTTTATATCGGGATGTAGAAACAACCTACTGATGAGTCCTTGGTTTCGCTTCGTCACATCATCTACGAGCCTGTGTCCGTTTGTCCTCATCGGAGTTCGCTTCTTCATAATAGCCGATTTTGCGTTTTTGTTTCGTAGTTTTATGATTATTGGTCTGGTTGTCCCTTTTTGGGATGGAATGCGATGAATGGCAATAATGTCCTCTGGCTTCAGGTCAACGTCTGCTGTTGTCTTAAGGATTTTTGAAACGTTGTCAATGAGAATTGTTTCGGATTCGTCAGGTGCTTCTCTAATATCCATGATTTTAACATTGTTTTGTTTTCTAGAGAACTGTCCATTGTAATTCGCTAGCTTCAGCGCTTCTCTGATTGTATCAAAACATCTCAAATTGTGATTGTAGCTCGAATATTGCCTTTTTGATATTGGTCTCTAGATCAGAACAATTTTGTTTCAACTGTTGAGTTTCAAATTCAAGACCTGTTACTTTTTCATTCAAAGTGTTTGTTTGTTTAGTAACTTCGGTTTCGATTGTTTTGGCCATTGTAACTTCTAATTTGCTCATTATCGTGGAGACAGTTTTCTTTATTAAATCTTCAATCTCTTCTCTCTTAAGCATACTTTTGATATCTTCCCTAAGCTCGCTCAACCCCTCAGTCATGGCTTCTAGCTGTGTATTTATATTGTTCAGTTCATCCATGCTTGTATTTGTACTGTTTGACGAGTCAGCGCGTTGTTTTTTGTTTGCTGGTTCAGTTTGCGGCTTTTGTCCTTTGGTATTTAATTTTGGTTGCTCAGATTTACCGCTGCCACTCATTGTTTTATTGGCACGGCACTATCGGTATAGTATTATATAATCCAATCAATATTGTACGTAAACTAAGCCACTAAGCCGTTTATTCACAGGTTCACTGTTGCAAAGTGAAATATGTATCAAATTTATCCAATTAGTTATAGGTCCACTGCGTCGAGGGGTTTTCTCAATGCACTAGAAAGTCCAATTTTTCGACAGAGAAAATTCCACAATTTCACTTTTTATCACATTTTACGTCCATTTTATGAAATAAATAATTTATTCCATGTATTAATGACAAAATCTCCTACTGGCTGGTACCAAATATCACTATGTTCTTTCACTAGTTCTTATATTAAATGGCAATTTAAATAGGAGCTGTGATCAGCCAAACATCACTGCTCAATTTTACTCTGACGTTTCTGTTGCCTTTTTGAAGTAGTTTGTCAGGCGAATGCATTGTAGGAATATTTTTTTCCAAACCCATTGATACTTAATGTAAATTAAGCGATTCTTGACGTTTTTTTAAATTCATTGTGTCCAAGCATAACTGCACCGCAAAGGACAGCTAGCCTTGCATTGATTGGGATGATAACCTGCATGGCTGGATAGGCTTTCTGCACCGCATCTTACACAAGCGGATATTCTGAAAATCCACCCGTCATAATAATATGTTCGATGGGATTTTCATCGTACTTTGACAAAATGGTGTTCAATTTTGCAATTATGTTTTTGATGGATGCATCAAATAGAACTGATAGATCAAATTTTATTTTATCCCTCATTACGGTCGCGGTTGTGCCGTATGTTGACCGCTTTACCTGCTCCTCGAACGTTTTGCCGGTCATTTGCACAACAAGATTTCGAATTGATAGCGGGATAAGAAGTACACTTTGTTCGCCAAAGGTTGATTTATCGAATGATTTCTTCTTCAATTCGAAGTTCCTCATCACCGCGATGTAATCGTCCATATGCTTGTTTTTAAGAGCATGCATTACATCACATCCTATAATTCAAACAATGGGAATGTTTACAGCTGAAACTTTTGTAGATTTTTTTTAAATGTCTTAAATATTATACCCGTTTGCTTAACTTTATTTAGCAGTACATGCCTTAAAAAATATAGCATACTATGCAAAAAATGAATATAACATATTTACCGTCAATTATAAATATGTAGTAACATAACATAACATAACACAAAGAAATGTAATTCCCACGTATGCAACATACCTGCCAAAGTGTCAATATATTTCTCAAACTCCTCATCCACCTTTGTTCCACTCCAGTTGCCACCACTGACATTCTCTATCTTTATCGATTTCATATCTGGTGTCATCACATGCACCGTTATGTCAAATGTGCCACCTTGAGATGTACAATGTTTATATTACATCTTTTTAGCCACATACACTACATGAACACAAAATAGTTAAAGTTTCCTACACATATGACATTTTAATGACATATTTGGGTAAAATATAAGTGCTTATCCCCATACGGCATGGAATGGAAAGATGAAAAATAGAGAAACAAAGTAGTAAATGTTTAGTTTGGTGTGGAATTATTGGACTGCTGGATATCATTTGTTAAAAATAAAAGCTACAGGTTAAAAATATTTATATTTTATATAAATGTACACACAAAAAAGACTTCAGCTGCAATAACAAGACAGAAACCTCATTTTAAAATATGCGTTTAAAATATGCGGTCCTTTATTTATTATTTTTGGCAAGGAACCAATTTCAAAACAGTGAGACTTACACGTACACAACAGAAACACAGAAATACATGTAATTTGGACAACGCCAAATATCATTCAATGCAAAGCATTTGGGGGTTTAAACCGGTTTTAAGGAGTTCCAAATCTCGCGATTGACCAAAAAGTATTTACAAAACATAAAAGTGTTAATTTGAAGAATGTGAGCGGCTTTTAAACCGTGCTTAACATTATTTACAACAGTGACTGTTTATGTTTGCCATATCAAACAACATTCAATATGGGAAGTCGAGCCTATTCATACATATTTTGGTTCATATTTGGTTCATAGAACCGAACAATAACTTGCTCGCAAAAAGATCTATTTACGGAAGCTAAGTATGTGTAAAAGTTGAATTTACCTCCAATATCGCAAAGGAGATATCGTTTGCCGGTTTGAAAAGTAGTAATGTTTGCTGTTTTGGGGTTGCTGTAGATAGATTCAGTCAAAAGAGAGTAGATAAACGCTGCTTCAGGTTCCGATGCAATAATCAGATTATCTTTGTCAATTCCTGCCTGCAAAACAGATTGTTCTTGTTTAACAAATTTTAAATGAATACATGTATATTAAGATTCCAATACAAATATAAACGCAAAGCAAGACGGATACAAATTTTAAATTAATTTATTAATACATCTTGGGCCATACCTCTTGAGCCGATATTTTCATAAACTGTTTTGCAGACTCATTCCATATATCGGGCATGGTTAAAACCCAACGAATGTCATTTGTTTTTAAGTTTCCAAACAAACTGCTGTTGATGTGATCGTAAAACATGTCTTTCAAATACTCAATCGATGACGAATATACTGTTAACGCATTAAGTTCCTTTCCAGTCTCGTCTGTCATGATTGTGGACAGCCCAATAGTCTCCTGAAACCAATAAGCCATTGCTTTTTAAAAATGGAAAACATGTCCAAAAAATATTAAAGGCCCTATAAAAGTGACGATCCGTGATTATTAACCGATTTTAAATACTTTTTTTCATACTTTATTTAAAAAGGTTATCAAAAAACAATATATATATGGTTTCATGTTTGTAAATAAGTGTATAAAATGTGTATGTAAAGTTGTCCATTCTGTGTATGTAAAAAAAAATTCCCACGTCCAGATGTGTTGCGGTGTAAGTACGGGATATATAACTGTGAATGAACCATTTTTTTGGGGGGAGGGGGATTGGGATTTCATAGTTTGTATGCCTCGTTCTGCACCGTAGCTAGGCGCACACGCCGAAGTCTCAAATGGGAATATGTATGTCTGTCTGTGTGTCTGTGTATCTGGTTGTTCACACACCTTTCTCCCTATATATATATCTAAACGTAATATGCAAATTTGCGCATTCTTTATTACCTTGGCATCGTATATCTTCGTCTTAAATCTTCGGAAGAAATACCAGTCTTTATGTTCTTGAACCTCCACCAACTGTGCATATCTGTTTTCGGCATCGTATCCGAAAGCCTCAACTGTTTTTCCATCCGGTTTTAGAAGTATACATGTAGGTGCTAATATAGAAATAACAGTGAACAACATTCGTCGATCGGGTCTTACACTATGACGAACAGTTCGCACATTTATTATTAAAAAAAATGAAAGAGAAACTAGTTGAAGACGAAAAACATGGCCGACATTTAAATATTTGAAACGTATATCATATTTTTCCAATTCTTTAAGTATTGTTGCTTGTGTTTTACTTTATTAATGGTTAGTGCAATCAAATTAATTATATAAACGGACAACCAATTATCTAAAATAAATAATCGCAACCATTTAGTTTATGACACTATACATTTGTTATACCTATTGCACGTATGCGTATGAGCACACCATGCATTGAATACATGGTTCACATGAGAAAAAACAGAACACCATAATTTCATTATACTTAACTTTCAACGATTGCAGCCCATCCGTTGAGTTCCAATATACAATATTGATTTTGGTCGGATTGTTTCTAAACTCAAAATGTGTGGAAAAGGCCCATCCAGAGAAGATTGTCCCAAAATCTATAGCTACCACAATCAGAGCCCTTGTAGATCCAGTTCCTGGAAGGGATACACATTTTCATTGTTTTAAACTGTATCAAAATATTGTTCTGCTTTTTGGTTTTGTTCATTTTTTTGGTGGGGGGGGGGGCAATTCGTTACATGACATAATATTTTGGATAGTTTGGATGGGATGTAGGGGCTGTTGAAGTTTGAAATAATATATTTGTGTTTCCGTATATATAGAAGTTGAAATTGCTGTACTGAAGTTTACTTTTGACTACATGTTTTATCATTATTTGTTTATATTTGACTCTCAATATGTCATTGTTTTTCAATTTTCATTCATATTTTTCAATTTATGTATATTATTGAGATTGTCTGTTTTTGTGTGTGTATATTTCGCCGTTTTCGCCGTTTTCAACAGCATTTCAGTCATATCACTGTGGTCAGTTTACCAGTACGTAGTGCAAATTATAAAGCCAGTAACTGACAATTTTCCTACTTCAATCACACATAGGAGGAGAATTGCCGCAAGAAGGGTTTCATTACCGATCCCGAACACAAGTTTTTTGTGTTTAGATGTTCAATGCTATACTCTCTGGAAGAATTGAACCGATTGAGCCGATTTTCAATAATTAAAAATGGTACCTTAAAACTTAAAATCGGGAAAATGTTCTTCCGATTTAACCGATTTCCCTCATTTAGAAAACATAGCAATTTAGCAGATTATTTAGAGACAGGTCAATCCATCACGTGCACAAAAATATAAATCGATTTAAGTACTTTAATGAAATACATTAACGTTCAATCCCCCTGATTAAGTGTCCGAGATCTCACGTAGACGTTTTCGCGCACTATTGACCAATATGGGCTGTAAGAGTAAAAAAAACAACTCATTAGTTGATATATTAAGGCGCCATCTTAATGCATCACGTGCACGTGATTATTCATTAAATTTAGCGATTTAATGAACTTTGTAATGTTTGGTGTCCAAGTTTCAGTGTCCAAAAGTCTCCAACAAAAGTTTTACCGGACTAGTGAATAACGAGTGTTTTTAGAAAACACACGCAGCAACAACGCTGATATAGTCACGTATCTTCAAAATGCGTAACGTATAAGTTACAATTCTTCCAGTTATCGTTTTGTATAAAGTTTTAACTTACAGTGGCTACGTTTAAGGACCCAAAAGTTCCAAAGAAGAGCTTTCCCGGACTATGATTTACAATTTATTGTAGAGTTCACACACAGACTCCACTCTCATTACGTCCGATAGTTTTCGAATAAATTTCTAATATAAGATAGCGAAACAAAGGTTTAATCGTTTCCAAAGACAAACATTGGATAAAATAATCAAAAGGATATATGGTTGGATATTTCGTTCATGTACAGATGCCGGTGAATGGACTAGACGGAATCTGGTTGAATGTCTAAATGGGTTAACTGTTCATTCATGGCGATACTTCGTTTTATTGGGCTAAATCGGGTCAATGCCCTTCATGTGTTGAACATTTAATCTAATTTACAGGTACCTACAACGATATCTGTTAATGAGCTTAATGGCCTAAATTAAGTACATCGACTAACGTCATACAATTAAGAAAATAGCTTTCTGTCCAAACATAAACATCATCCACCTTCATCAGTACTTCGTTAATCTAAATGGATATTAAAAGATATGACCAATGGAGAAAACATATCGATAAATGTTTCTTTCTGATGTATATGAAAATAACTTTATTGTCATGCATTTAAATAATTATAATTAATATAGAAATATAAAAAAGCCTGGCAAAGGGATGTAACGTAGCATATCGTTCTGAGGTGGCCTAAACATCACATTGGAAAATAGTGAATTTTCTTCGTTCTTGACGGATAGTCCGACATACAATGAAGAATATGGTTTAGTATTGTTGTCGGTATTTGGCATCTAAACATGTTAACTGAAACATATTAAAAGTTTCTCTTTTGTAAGTGAATTGTGAGAACTTACTTTTGATATATTCATTAAAATGTATCGTCACGTGTTGTTTTTCCTTTATGTCATTTGCTCTGAATAGAACTGGATCAACTGTTGTACTGCAAATTTGTTGATACATGCTAGGTAACCTAGCCCTTTTCTTAAATTCGTTCAGTGTTTCTATTCTTTCCATAAAACCTGTTTTTGGTTCAGATCTTTCATTTGCAATCATCATGTCTATGTACTCTTCCTCAGAAAGTGGATTTGGACGCAGTGCTATTTGAGCTAGGCGTGCATTACAACTTCTCACATTTTTCATCATTTCTTTCATTTGTTCATGCAAGTATAACATTTCGCCCTGCTTTTTTGCAAGCACCTGTTCTTGGTTCAGAGCCTCACCAGTCGCCTTTTCATATTTCTGTTTCATTTCTTCGTAGGTCTTTTCCACCTCCTCTTCAACGTATATATATCTATATGTTTCATTCACGTGTACATTCCATATACATTTATTCGGACAAATCCTACACTTTCCATTTTTATCCATAGCCCAGCATCCTTTTTTGTTGTTTGTTTTATCTCTTTTACATTTTGGATGACAAGTTGAATTACATTTTGTGCAGTTAGTCACGTTTTCTCCACTTGGTAATTTTTCCTTCTTTATACGCAGTTCTTTAGTCGTGAAAGTATAATGTTGATTTTTTTCAATAACGTCACGATATTTCTCCAACCCTTCGATTTCACTTTTAAGTTCTTGAACTTTAATGACCGCAGCATTAATCATTTCTTCCAAATTACTCACGGTAAGTTCTAAACGATTTCTTTCAAATAAGACATCTTTGGTCAGCAGCAAACTTTTTGTTTTCAGTGATTCTAAACATTTGAAGAATTTCCGAAAGCTATTAATGCCCATTTCCCAGAAGGTACGTGACATACCACAATGTTCTGTATTCGTGTTTTTTGCAAAATGTGCCGAGTTGTTGAACGTAAAATGCTGGCCGAATGGCAATCCAGACTTCACCAAAGCAGACAATACACATGGTTCATTGCCATCGGCAAATGTTATCAACGAGCAAATGTTCTCTGCAATATCCTTTCCAAATATTGACATGATTGAATTAAAAATATAGTTTTGCGATGTAGTTAGTCGACCATCAGGTGCCTTGACAAGAAAACAAATTGCGTCGACATTCAATATTCCCTTGGCAGCGGTTGACGAAAACAATTTATCAATCTGTTTAACTATTTTCTGATCATGTTCAATGCCTCTGGTATCACCAAATCCAGGTGTATCAATGATATTAATTGAATATTTAAGTCTTCCACCATTCATTGGATGGATTGTGTAGCAGGTAATCCATTCCGTTTGGGATAAAGCCTGAAATTTTAAATGGAAATAGCTAATAAAAAATCCGTACGGAAATCAATGCTTGGACTGATTGTTGAAAACATGGACAACATTTCAGTAATAGTTTAACGTATTGACAAGTTATTTTTATTCTAATTTTCTTTTTGCCAATCTCAACAAGTGTCCGCATATTGCGTCTTTCTGTACTATTTTGCCAAATACAACAATTCTGCTTACCTGATCAATAGATGTTTCCTTTTCTTCACTTTCGAGGCTGACCATTTTAAAACGAACCGGATCGTCCCATCCAACCCCTAGAATGTAATTAGCCATTCCATCTACCAGGGTACTCTTACCTGTACCCGTCTCTCCAACCATCATAATTGTCTTTTCAACACAAGATCCTTTTTGTGCCGATCCTACAATGTAAAGTTTCGTTTTAGCTACATGTTGAAAAGGCTTGTCGAATAAAGAAAATAAGCAACTAGTGTCTTATCTACCAATTTAAGTTTACTCACCCAGTTCAAATGACCTTATTTTGGTTGTTGGATCTCGTTTTGTTGGTTCCATCGGTAATTCATATTGTTTTGGCGTTGTATCGGTTAGACTTGGGCAAGAAAACTGTTTGATGATAGTTGACGCTGCTGATTGTACCGTTGTAACAGGTGCACTCACATCGCTGTATGGGCCTTCCAAGTCGTTATGAATCACTCGTACCCGAAATATGTATTGTGTTTCTGCTTTTAAATTTGTAATATTTTGAACTGAATCTGTATTTACTTCTGTCCATGTCTTCCATTTTGTACTAGTGTGCTCCCTGTAGCATAATTGAAAGGAATCGCCATCCTTAAATGCTTCCGGTATGGACCATTGTAATTTGATGGACTCAAGGCTAACCGATATTGCAGTTGGTCGACCAGGTTTATACTAAAATTTAAAAAAATAATTGAGTTCATAAAAAAATAAAAAACATTATTACTATCACTTATATAAATACCGAGTCATCGTGCCACTGCTTACACATAATTATCAGTGGTCCTTTGGTATAACGTTATTCTAAAATTGTGTCAATCCACGCAACAGTACAATCATGCGATGAGAAGAAATGTTAAACCTTCTTGTGAACCCAGAGGACTATCTATTGAGAAGAGATTAAACATCTCCAAATTAGGGCTATTGATGGTAATCACATTGCAATAAAGATACCACCACGACCCGGAAATATGTAATTTAACAAGGGATTCGTTTTGATAACACTGTTTGCCTTTCTGGAATCAGAAGATTACCAATTTGTGTGGATCTATATTGGGGTAATGGAGAAATGTACACATGTCAGAATCGCAAATATGTGCAACTCGAAGCTGTTAAGTGGTCTAGAAGAGGATGTGCTAGGAGACCCCCACACTGTCCAGTTACACCAAGTCCTAAAGACTATTAAGGCATGCCTCTCGTTTAAGGGGACGACGCCTTTTGTGTAAAAGCCATTCAGCAGAATGCGTATGCCCACAGAAGACAGAATTTTAAATTACACACTTTTAAGGGGGATGTATTCTGGATCCAAACATGTAACGTAAGAACTATAATGTATAAGGTATTTGTTCTGCATAATGAGGAAAAGACACCGCCGAAAACCACAATCTCATCCCAGGGTTATGGAAGGACCATGAATACTGGACAGATGGTATGATACAGAGTTATTTACATTTTATTCTCTCAGACAAACAGTTTGAGCATAGTTGTGTTTTGAGTAAAGCTTTATTTTTATTTCTACTGTAAATCTAATAATACATTATAAGATATAAAATAAATTAAATTTGTGTTCAACTTTTAAATATTTGATAATGCTAGATTGCTGATAGTTGTTTGTATAAGTATATAGATACAAAATCAATATATATTGTTTAAAACAGAGCAGAACAGTTAATTTCTTTACACCTAAACATAGTAAAGCGGTACAAATAGATCTTTTGCAGTATAAATAACTTAATAAACAATCAAACTAATTTTGATTAACTGTGATTTATATTAAAGCAATTGTATGGTTACATATTTGAATACATTTACATTGATCCCAATAAATTATGGAACTTTACAACGGATGATTTACACGTTTGATATATTTGTTTCGTAATGTACTATAGCAACGATACATTTGATTACAATAACGTTTGTTACGTGAGTGTTTGCCTGTCTGAAGTCTCAAGGGATGTGCATACGCCCTTAATAGTTCACAGTACAAATATAGACTGTTTGGTAATTAAAAGGGATGGTTACGAATATTAGGATATCCGTTTTTTTTTAATACTGGTTAAGTATCCGGATAATTAAAAATGATCCGAATACTTGATTCAAAGAAAATGCTCCTAGTGTAATGCTCAATATCAAGACGATCTTTTTTAAGTAAATTTCATAGGAAATCACTTATCATTTTAGAACTGTTCCAATTCAAATGATGATAGTTAAACGAATTGCGGATATTTTGCCAGCCAGGCATCAAGCGAAAGATGGTTGTTGTGCAGAGTCCGAGATCAACGAGTCAACCCAAAAATTCAAGATAGCCGCCAAAATAGCCACCGTTTATTTACCGTTGCAATAACATGCATAATATATGTCATTAGAAATATAATCTTACTGAATTCAAACGGAAATTTCGTAAATCAATTTTGTAAGAGGTAAATATGTTATTTGTCCTTTATGTCGACGTTTGTCTCTATAATGCACATCGTTGACTGACTGACATTTAACCCTTAATTTGTTGTTAGCATAATGGGGAGCGATAATATGTGACCGATTCCAATCACCTTCGTGATACGAGTCGAATAGAGTTATCCCAAATGACAATGGCAATGGAAAAAAAAACACTTTTGGTACTAAAAACGCTCACCGACTGTATCTACCAATGGTATTTTTATTCAGATAATAACGATTAATTGCTACGGCATGTGATTTTGAAAGTAAATTTAAACGTTCAGCTTTGTTGGTACAAGAATAATCTTTTTTTCTCAAAAAGCTTACTTATTCCAGATTATTGGGGTATTAACAGTTAAACAAATACAAGCCAGCTACGATCTAATACATTTATTAAATATTATTATATATCTAAGCAATCTAGACTTTGTTTTTGTTTTAACGATGTTTTTATTGAACTTGACAGCTATGCATACACACCATATTTTTCTGGCACAAATCAGATATTTCTTATCTATTGCATTTTACCATTATCTATCTTCGTAAAAATTTAATTTTAGTTCTTTATTTAGTACATTTGTATTACAACTTCCGTTTCCAGTTGACGTAACAATGAAATCTAAAATGTAGAAAAAATACACGCTTCGAACAAGCCACTTCCAATTTTAAGAGCAAATTATTGTTAATATCGAAGATAAATGTGTTCGCCATTGTTCGTAATAGAGATATGTTTGTCGTTCTATTTTAAGCTTTGGTGTAATTGACATCCAATGTGGACGAAGGTATTCCCGATTAATATGCGTATTCACACGGTTGTGCAAACATCTGGCACTGTTCTTATTTAATTATAACGACCCATCGACAACTGAATCTATATTGAGATCGAATGCAGCACATACAAACAATGTGGAAATCGGGCGGCAGTGACATTTTTTTTAGAATTATAAAACGCATTTGACGGTATTACAATAATATTTTTTTTTACATTACAGTAATGTAATAGTATTACTATGCACATGCTTATCTAAACCTCGGATGATATTATACTTAGCGTAGTAGAAACAATGGGAACACGAATGCAATCGGCTTTGTTTATAAGGATGACTGTCCCCATTAACGTCTGAAGCAGTGTTGTTATAGAAACCTAGAGGGAAGAGGATTGTTTTTTTCCTTTTAGCCATTTAAAGTTTTGTTATAAAAAGGTAACGTGTAACAATTATGTTTTAAGGCTTCGTACTTAATCAACAGTGTGTGTTTAATTTTCGAGTCATACGGAATCGCGTGAATGCAACAATGAATTGATCAATAAAACAATTCAATATATACCTTGTCATCTTTTATGATTTCCGGCCTGACTGTTGCAGCTTTTGATAAAACTTCTCCTGTCATATCACCGTAGCAAGATAAGTTTTGCAGCTTATGCATCTTGGTTATTTTCTGAGCCCTGTGATAGTCTTCACACATAACACAGAGAAGTTGGTTTTCACAATCGGAGCAGAATGCTGATGCTGTACTTGTCTTGTTCATTGCTTTGCATACGTCGCAGAAAAGCTCACGGACTTCATCAGAAGCATCCGTAGGCGTGTCATCTAATTCATTTGTGTAATTTAATATTACTGTTTGCAGAACATGCTTCTTAGATATTGGCTGGACACTGTGGCGCATTTTACATTCTTCGCACAGCAATTCTTCTTCACACTCGTTGCAAATTACGGCTGCTGCAACGTGCTTCCCTTGTGCCTTACATGGACCGCAAAACATTTTGTATGTTGTAATGTTTTGTCTGAATGTCGATCACGTAATATTTATTTTATTGATGTTTTCCTGTATATCGTGGTTACAACTTAAGCACTCACATAACCATACAGGTTCCAATTGTTGAAACAGTACGCTTCTATGATATGTTGATATGGTCTGCAATTCTCACACAATTTTAAATTGACATCTTGAAGACTTTTAACAAAGTCTTTGGACAGTTCGTTCAAAAGTTAATCTGGAAACGAAATGTACTTACTACATCAGCATAATACAATAAAATGGCATGGTTACAATATAATATATAGTTTTTAGGAAGTGAAATAAAAAAATTTAATTTCAAGATTGAAATAAATACAGGTGATACGGCTGTGTTGTTGGATCTTACGACTACATCAATGCAAGTATTAAAGCTTTGCAGGAAGAATTATTGACGTAAGTTGAAACACGTCATTGTTTGGTTATCCTCGTACGGACGGACGAACACTCGGACGGGTCAATCGGGGGTATAAAACAAGATGAGAAAAGTTAATTTGCGGCAAACTAATCAAAGTGAGTGACTTTACAGTCGTGGTTAGTTTTGATTCCAGTAGCATAATTTGAGCCTTGTCCAGCATAAATGGTTTTTCAAATGACTTTTCGGAAGATACAATCATGACTGCAGTATCAACCGTAAATAACCCAATGCAAGGTAAACTAGAATTCAATAGAAGAAATAATATTCAGCGTTGGTTGATTTAAAAATATCTGGTCATAGTCATATGCATTGTGGGACAAACTGAAATACAGAAGAACCCGATTCCTCGGTCTAATGATAAGTTCACAACTTAATGTCAAATATATGAGTCATACAATAACACTGTTTATGGAGAATAATTTTAAGGAGATAGAACGGTTGCTATGCTTAAGGTCGAGGACACATTCACAAGCATTGTTTAACGCAGTTTTTTGCATCTACCCCAAATCTGACTCAGTGCCTTCAGAAATGTTGAGTCCCAAACATATTTGGTCATGTCCCAAAATGTTGATCCTGTAACGGACATATCTAAATGTTTCTTAGTAATTTAAACAACTCTAAAATCAGTAACTAATTATTATGTGATTAAGGCCACGTTTTACACGTTTGATAAGCGTTGACTCTGCCGTTTACTTTTCTGATATCGGACGATGTAACAGGTTAATAACATTTTCGCAACTATGTATTTTTGATTTTAACTACACAAAACTTGTCATTGTGGAAAGATACTAGTGCGTACATTTGCTTAAAACGTTATATACAGTAGGGAAAGTGTAGGTCATCTGGCACGTGTTAATGAATTCAGAACAGTGTCTCAATTACTTGAACCAATCAAATTAAGTATTTCTAATTGTCGGAGAAGTACAACGTAAATGAAAATTGAGTACGCATTATGATAAATTATGGCAGCCTAGCATAAAATATAACTAGATATTTGTCGTTAAAAGTGACATAATTTTGTAAAAACTTCCACATTTCTCATTAAAATATACACAATTTCCGCGATTTTTTTTTAACTTCACTTAAGCCTCCATATTAAAATGGAAAAGATTGCTATAATGCTTCTGGAATATAGCATTTCACAATAAATAGAAAACATTCAATAGTTTTGGCAAATACTTACTTTTTCGCGAAAAAGGTAATATTATCTTGCAAAACTTAATGATAAAGAAAAACACTTAGTTTAAGAATTACTATTAATAATAAGCGTGGCATACGTTTTCGTAATTACATGTTATATTATTAATGGAATAGTGACACCATTTCGTGTATGCAAACATCAAACAATATTTTGTATTACAACCTTTGGTATAAATCTTTTTTCGCAAACACTAGCAAATTATTATGGAATATTTTCTTTTCTCACGAAAAAATAGCCACATTCTCAAAGCCTTTTCGATTATCTTATGTAGAAACGGCACTTACTACTCGAGCATATCATGGCATCCACTTGATGAGTAGGTTTGTGCCAAACTGTTGTTTTTTTTTATTTGTGTATATGTGCTTTTTTCCACAATGCAGATACTTGTATTGACCATACTGAGAAATTGAATGTATTAACTTGTCTCGATATGCTTCAAGTGTGTGTCTTGTCGTTGCTATATATTTCGTCTTATGAGATATGTTTGACTATTGGAAAAAAAAATACTCTAAAAAATACATGGGTCTTTTTCTTTTGTTAAAAAAACATTTCAACAAACAAGATACAAATTATGACGAATTTCAAGCTTAAAACAAACCAAACTCTCGAAATGAATATATGACGTTTCATAATGATAGACGTTTATTCTTCTAATAGAGTTATATCGTGCACACTTAATTGTTAAAAAAGGGTCAATAACTCCGGTAAATATCATAGGAAGAGCTATGTATAGTTCTTGTTCTCCGAAATTTGTCTCAACGTCTTCTATAAGTATATGCAGATTAATTTTAATTCAACTCACAAGAAGCGGGACGAACGGACGGTCATAATGCTTGATTGACGGATGGTGCGATTACCGTACTATGCTTCCCTTCATAGGCATACACATACTTGACCTCAGTATCTCGTCGCGTCTGTCAAAATGTTTTCCCCAAAAGCCATCGGGATAATATTTGTGCACTTAACGTTTGTTGAAAAGACGAAAAGATCTCTTACGAAGAAATATATCAAACGAGAAGATAAACACACCCAGCATATCGAGAAAAGTTAATTCACAGAAACTTCGCATATTTGAATTTTTCCATTGTTTGAATTTTGTAAAAGCATCTGATATAGTCGAATAAAAATAACTTGACTACGTACAACACTTCTCATCAAGAGGAGGTTATTATCTGCTTCTTTACACTAACTTCACTTTAAGTGTTTATTACGAAATCATATTTCAAATAAACAACTGTCTTTATTATGCAGTATTCGACTATAAGAATTAAGATTGCTACGTCACGCATTTTCAAAATATATTTGAATTCAGACTAGGGAGTATTAAGTAAATGGAATTTCAAGAAGTTTACACACATTTACTTTGAAACTTGTGTTTTGTCCCAATGACTCGATGGTCCATGATGTGTTCATTACTGGCAAAATGTTTGCGACAAAGGGAAATCTCTACAGAACACACGTTACACTATCCAAATAAACACAACTTAACATTTTAAGACTTACTGAACATTTGGTCTCCACATATCAAGTACCCAAGCCATGGCGAGCAAAGATAGATCGTCATCATAGGGCCATTCTGTAATGAGTAAATAGGGAGTCAGCATACATGTACCATCAATTAAGCAAAAGGGAAATTATGTTCAATGTACTTGTTGTTTTTGCACTTTTGCCTACACTTAGTATAGCGTAAAAAAATGAATTCTAACATGAAATGCGCAATTTTATCCTTTTTTATCGATCAATAAGTTTTCATTGTTAATCCAACTGTTGTTTATAGTTTGAATTGTATCTCACACATCGTTCGACCGCGCTAGAATTATAACACGTTGCACATCATTCGTGAAACGCTCATATGGCATTTTATTATCTGGGTAGGCAACGTTACAAATAAGGTCTCAAGTTTTAAATATACCAGTATAGGGACAAATCGCCATGTTTTCAACAGAGTGAAATAAACCATTTGAAAAACTTTGTGAGAAATGTACCTGATTTAGAATTTGTGACCACGACCCAACAACGCCTCATACAATCTCCACCAATATTTTGAGATAAGTAATCTATGTATGACGTTTCATTACAATAACTGAAATGTAATTGAATTTAAACTCAACGCCATTTATCTATATTTAAGAACAGTAAAATGATTACAGTCCAATGCATGTACCATCTCAAACGATATCTGGATATTAGGTGTCGGTGTATCTAGTTCCATAAGAATCGCTTAGTTTATGTTTCGTTATGTGTAAGAAAAAACACCATACTCACAACATATGCAGGCCCTGGTTAGTTTTTGATGTGAGGTATTCATGTATGTGTCCTTATACAATTTGATATCGAATTACGTATCGGGATATCACAATGCAATGTATTGTGAGTTTGACGTTTCAAGTACGCACAAGTACCTTGGCAACGTCTATGAATTAGGTATTAGGGTACCTTGGCAACGTCTATGTATTAGGTCTCAGCATATCTCGAAAATGAAAGAGGTATCAACTTGGAACTTATTAGGAGCTATATCTCATTTAAATGACCCGGCAAACAACAACTACCATAAAGTCCCAAAGCTCTATGCTGATAAGCTCATACTACACTCACACAGTATTGTTAGTATGAGGTCAACCAACCCATTTATGTGTATGGGCAGTTTAAAATATGGCGGACAAATGGCTGACTACAAAAAGAGCATTTCAATAAAATGTTTTCAATATTTATTTATCTAAGAAAAGCAAAGCTTATATTATGTTCTTATTCCTGAACTTCGAACCAAATACTTGACAAGTGTATAGTGTCACAGAACTGTTTCACGATTACCAACTACAGAGCAGTAATTTTTGAACAAAATAAACTACTTTTAACGAATATATATATACTGATCGATATTTGTTTATCAGTATAACCCAATCTACTACTTTGCAACTTAGGCCTTGCTACATATTATTTTATGTGAATGTGTGAATCATTTCCTGTACGTGTCTAAGGGAGTAGAGCCGCAGACAACAGTTAAGTAACCAGATTTATGGTTCTTATGCACTGCAACTCCTTTAAATACAATAGGTTTACCTACACAGTTTCATGTTGATACTACTAATAGTTTTCGAGTTAAGGCCCGGACAAGCAACGCTAAGGCCGCATGAAAGCCAGGCAGGCAAAATGATTCCTGTCTACAAATCTCACACATTTTTATTGTGCTGCAGTACAATAATACCACAATTTTTATGTAGTAAAAACAACATTATTTTCGCGACCCTTCTATGGTTATAATAAGAGACTTGTTCATAGAGTTTCGTTTCGTGGCAAAAGCAGTTCATTTAATGAATTAACTGGCAAAACTATTATATTTGGAATAGTTTTGAATAATTATATGTACAAGGAAAAACGATTAAATTAAAAAAGTGCCTGTCCTGTTGTTCGAATCCAGGACCTCTAGAAGCAAAAGTAAGAACGCTACCACTATACCACACCTTTGACGTTGAAAAGTTACACGTTTTTTGCTTCTTAAGGTGAAAGGTGACTTTAAAATGTCATCCAGGTAACATTTCATGAAATTATATCCGAATCTAAAAGTGGTTGCTGAACAGTTTAACAGTTTAAATACATATTCTGGTACAATTTGTATACAAACGATTTAAAACAAAGTCATGTGAAGCAATTTTATATGGATGACATGTTCACAAGCTTCATTACGCCCGAACGTGATATCTATTGTGTGCACCCGTCATAGATATTGCGTGCGCAGGTGATAGCTGTCATGTGGTAGTGCATGTGATAACTATTGCGCGGGAAAGTTATAGACAACTAAATAAAATATAGCCTACAATTGTATGTTATAACACATTGCAAAAACGACACACGTTCTAATGATAAATTGATGTTGCTCGATTAAAACTGAAAATTAAAGTACATTCTACAAAAATAACCGTAACATAAATTTGATTAAATGGATTTTCAAGGTTAAGACAGATATTAAATAGAGTATAAATAACTAATTGAAATCAATATAGTATGGTTATAAAGTGGGTTTATACAAAATCGTTCTTCTTCCGCATTAGTGGTATAAATGAAGTGACGTTTCCATATATTTATGGTGTCTGTGTTTGTGTCAGTAATGTGCTCCCAATTAATCTTGAAGGGTCTTTTTATTTGTTCGTTTTATCCATTTTTATAATATATAGGGAGGTTCGTTACCTGGTAAAGTTAACTAAAAAGTAAAATGATGGTTTTATGAAATGATATTATTAATAATATGCTATGTGTCAAATTTTATAATGACTGTGAAGCACTTCGTGTCAAATGAAAAGCGCGAAGATTTTGTTAACTGTTCAACGAAAAACATTACGACAATAAGATGACTCAATAAATACTACTACTACTACCACAACTACTACTACTACTGCTACTGCTACTGCTACTGCTGATGCTGCTGCTGCTGCTGCTGCTGCTGCTGCTGCTACTACTACTACGACTACTACTACTACTACTATTACTACTACTACTACTACTATTACGACTATTATTACATTAAAATAATAATATAAATAATAAACAATAGAAACTAACCTGCAAACTACCAATTTTTCATAAACACAACAAGCGATCCACTCCCGGTCGTCGACAACTCTGAATGAAGATCGCCCGGACCTATGCCTATTTTCAATTGAATCCAGGTAATATGAGAACCCCGATTTTGGCTTGCAGGTTTGAAATCAATATCTCAACAGAAGATTGTAACTGCTTTAAATGGTTCGAACATTACAATATGATCTTTAAATAAAATCAATATCGCAATTGCATGTCTTTGGTATGCGACCGGTAATATAACTCTTCTGAAATGTAAAAAAAAGCTAGGCGCTCTTGACAGGGGAAGTCGATCTCTAGAGTAACTTTACCGGATGTCAAGGGCGATGCCTTTAGGTGTCTTAAGGTGAAAGAAAATCATCTTAGCAAGGCTACCTGATAATATGCACGAATAATGCAATGAAGAACGCATAGACGTGAAATAATATTTCTTAAACGTGTTTAATGATGTATGTTTTTATAAACTTTATCGTTCACAACCGGTCTGCAACAGAGATATCTTAAAAACAATTGTTCATGCACGTTTGCTCTTGGAAGGATAATAAATAAAAGCAAATGGACAAAATAGCGCAAACATAAGATAAAACCTGAAACTAGAGACACGTGTTGCTTTCATCAATGTTCGAATCTTTTACTTCAAGATAGCATTCTGGCTCACTCTCATCTGACCACTGTCCACTAAGATTTATACACTTACATGCTTTTCAATATTGTTTAGTATATGTAAGTGATTCTGGTATATACACACATTTTAACGAACACAGCGACATTGTTCCATTCGATGTCGTGATGGAAACCTAAATATATGTTATACAATTTCAACAGTTTATTATTAAGTAACCAATACGTGGTTTGGTAAATTGTTATTTAGCTCGTTTATATTCTCATGTTGTTATTTGAGAATCTGTGAAAACGTGTATTTGTATTATTAATCCGCCAATATGTGAATGGGTGCTTTTAAACGGAACATAACAATGTTAATGCTTTAAGGATTTATATAAGATAACAAATTCGTTTTTAAACAGTAGACGTTTTCGTATAGTATTAAATGTTAAATACAATTTTATTACCCAGCCGCCTGAACATGCTAACATACACAAACTTGAGAGTGTTAAACATAAATTTGAATAATAACAAGCCTACAAAGGTGTATTGGGTTTATAATTCAACCAGATCAATTCTTCTTGAACATGAAATATTAAAAAGACAATTGGATTTAAATAAAAGGCGGAAAATAGTAGCGGTTATCGTTAATCGATAACCGATCATAATTTGAGTGCGGTCTGTCCTGTTCTGTTCTGCTCTTAAAAAAGATGTGATAATTTGATCGAGATAACGTTAGGTTAACACCGCCTTATGTAAAATAGAAGGGATAATTTGATCGGGATGACGTTAGCTTTACACCGCTTTGCTACTTCCTCTTTACGGAACAGGCGAAACGTGAAAGGTTCGTAAAAATGTTGTTTAACAATTTTGGGAAAAATAATTAAAGTAGTACAGCATCATTGTTCAATAGGTTCTGAGTTTAAGCATAATGACTTAAGGGGTGCTGTAGGTGATGTATTTAATTGGATGAAATTTATTTGAGCTCGATTTTTATCGAATAAAAAGGTTGTTATTGGTGGTCATCAGCATCATCATAAAGACAAAAGATTAGATTTATTTTAAGTCGGCAAGAGCTAGCTTGTACAACCGAATATGTCGTCATCTCGTATTATGTTATTGGTATGAGCAGTGTTATGGGATAAAATATTGCATTACATAATGCACCAGTAAGTTGCAGTGTTAAATGGAATTTTCATTTTTTTATTTTTTTTATTTTTTTAACGGCCAAGCAAATCAAAGTTGTCTCTCTTAAAGCGAAAACCGGACTTGATGCATTGAAGTTGTCTCCCTTAGAGAATCAAAGGACTGAACTCATTTGGTTGAGTTGATAAACGGAATTTTCATTTATTTATTTTATTTTTCATCTTTCTAAACGATTACGTCCAAGTCACTTCAACAATGCAGAAGGCCAAAGAAAAGAGTAAGCGAGCCACGGATTCCATGATGCAACTTGAAAACCTGACAGAAACCGTAGCAAAGCGTAGGCGACAGGGGATATGTTCTGAGAGTGTTCGTCCGGCTGTGGAATCGGTCACTGGCAGTGGGTCATCTGGTGTAGCGCCAGGCCCTGGGCCATCAAGAGCAGAGGAAGTCCCTGGTACCAGTTCGCATGTTACAGCCCCTGAGGAGTCATGTATTGAGATCCACGATGCAACAGCTCCAGCGGTACCAGTTGGCGTGGAGGCTTACCCAGGTTACCCAGGAAATGAACAAGAATATACATATATATGGCTTTATTATTAGAGACTCAACCAGGGGAACAGGTGCGTGGTTTGAACCTCAGTCCATCTGGGCAGTTGGTTAGCAAACCACTTGAGCCTTCAAAATCAATAAATACAATTGAAGCGTGGTCAGACGCATTTCTAGTATATGCTAGTATCTTCTTAACAGCACACTCTCACAGGACGCAGGGGTTACTCAAGTACATGAGTACAATTAGGACTGCGGCAAGTAGGCATGCAGGACTGGGTTGGAAAGCCTATGACCAGCAGTTCCGTTTGCGCCTTGCGGTTGATCCTACTAGTAACCGCTTTGATAAAATTGATTATGAGCTATGGTTGCTATATGTGGGACCTTCTATGCAGGGGCCAGGTGCGGAAAGAGTCACGATAAGAAAATGTTATGATTTTAATTACAGCAGGTGTGCTAGGAATCCTTGTCCGTACAGGCATAATTGTCTTAGTTGTAATGGTGTTCATCCTTCTAATATGTGTAGGTCTGCTTTCAGCGGAGCGCAAGTTCAGGGAAAAAGGGGATTCTTTCCAGGCAGGGCTCCTGCTCCCCAGGGCCCGCGGTTGCCTGGGTTTAGATCGGGTTTCAGACCATGACACCCTCATGCCAACATGCGAAAATATTGATTTAAGTCTGGGAAAATCACCGATAAATATATTTGAATTGCTTATTTCATATTTGAACATTTATACAAATAGACAAGATGCCGAAATACTTAAATAGGGATTTTTGAAAGGCTTTCGTCTAGGGTTTACCGGGCCAAGGTTTTCAACGGATGCATGTAATTTGAAGTCGGCATGTTTACGTTCAAATATTTTAAAGCAAAAATTAAACGCTGAGGTGACGGCTGGTAGATTTGCGGGCCCGTTTAAGTATTTTCCAATAAAAAAAAAATCGCCTGTTGGCCTCGTTCCAAAATTAGATGGATCATGGCGGCTTATTACACATTTGTCTTGTCCAAAAGGAGGTAGTGTTAATGATGGCATAATTGATGATCTTAGTAGTGTGAATTATACTTCATTTGATACAGTGGTGGGTAGGATTTTTAAGCTTGGTTTTAACACCGAAATGGCCAAACGTGACATAAAATCAGCATTTCGACTGTTGCCTATTGGTTCCAGATGGCTTCTGTTTGTTAGGCTTGAAGGATAATGATGGTAATTTTTACATAGATAAATTTTTGCCTATGGGTTGCAGAGTATCTTGTGCACTGTTTGAGAAGTTCGCTACATTCTTGCAGTGGTTAGTTATTTATTTTGCAGAAACTGACTCATTGGATCATTATTTAGATGACTTTATTTTGCGAGGGCTGACAATACGGGGCATTGTAGTGATCTTTTTGGTAAATTCGCACAGGTGTATAGCTTGCTGGGGGTTCCTATTGCTGAGGAGAAATTTGTTGGTCCTTGTAAGAGATTAATAGTTTTAGGATTAGAGCTGGATTCAGTTTTTATGATTGTACGGATCCCGTTCCTTAAGGTTGAGGAGTTGCGGGTAGCTATAATGCAGGTACTTCAGAGAAGGAAGGTTAAGTTAAGGGAATTTCAGTCGCTGGTTGGGAAATTGTCATTTTTCTGTCGGGCTATAAGGTCAGGGAGGACGTTCCTGCGTAGGTGCTATGATGCAATGGTCAGTGCAAAACATCCACATCACAGATTACGCATGACAGAGGCAATTAAGCTCGATTTAGATATGTGGCTTATTTTTTTAAACAATTTAATGGTGTAACGCATATCCCTCCGGACTCATGGTTAGACAGCAGCGTTATACAATTATTCTCAGACAGTGCAGGTTCCCTTGATCATGGATATGGCTGTTTTTTCAATGGAGAATGGTCATTTTTCCCCTGGCTTAAACAATGGGGTTTGGTTATGAAAGATATCACTTTTTTAGAAATGGTCCCTGTGATTCTTAGCCTGTGCTTATGGGCTGGAAAGTTGCAGCATAGGAAAGTTTTACTCCGCATAGGTAATGAAGCTTTGGTTATGGTTATCAATGAGCAAACATCAAAGTCAAAAAGGCTTATGCAGTTTGTGAGGGCATTTGTTATGTAAGTTATGGAATTTGGTATCGTAGTTAAGTCTTTGCATATTTCTACTCATGTTAATTCTATAGCCGATTCTATTTCTCGCAAGCAATGGGACAAGTTCCGGAAGATATGTCTAGATGCACACCAGGAGCCATGCCAGATACCAGTACGTTTTCGCTCTCTGATATCCAGTCTGAGTCTGAGCGATTGTTAAAGGCGGCATTTGCAGTTAATACAACGGAAGCTTACAACAATGGATTTCAAAAATTTGAAAACTTCAGAAAGAAATATAATTTACAATTAATTTGGCCCCCAACTTTACAGCAAATTGTCATGTTTATATCTTGGTTATCATTGAGGGGTTTGTCCCACTCCACAGCTTGTCTGTACGTGAAAGCGGTCGGTTTTCAATGTAAAATAAGGGGCGTTTCAGATGTTTCAAGGCATTACGTCATTGAGAAGTCTTTCGAAGGTTTAAAGAAATCTTCGGTAGGGAGGGGGTCTAGATTCCCAATAACCAAGCATATATTGGAACAGATAGTGTTAGTTTTGCCTATAGTATGTAATAATATGTATGAGAGTCACTTGTTCGCTGCGGCATATAGCCTTGCTTTTTTCGGCTTTCTCAGGGTGGGCAAAATTGCCGTTACAACAAAAAATTCTCCTTCAAGGGTTATTTCACAGTCAGATGTTTTGGTTAATGAGAAAGATGGCATAATTAAACTTGCTATAAGGTTTTCTAAAACGGATCAAAATGGTTCAGGGACAATTTCAAAGATAAACAAATCCACTTCAACAGAAATATGTGCGGTAAACAACATTTTGGGTTTTTGAAAAGACGCCCACCTATTAGTGGGCCATTCTTCTGTCATTAAGATGGAACACCCTTAACGAGATACCAATTTTCAGCCATTCTTAAAAAAGCTTTGTGCTGCTTGCAGCTGGATAACGGCAAGTTCTTATCGCATTCCTTTAGAATAGGGGCAGCAACTCCTGCGACAATGGCAGGCTGCGATGTCGAAACTATAAAGAAAGCTGGTAGATGGCGTTCAGAGGCGTATCGGGTTAATCTTAAGCCTGAATCCTTTATACATCACCGCAACTGTCATAATTATTTAAAAAAAATCCAGGCTGCAGCTTTTCTTTACCTGTTTTGTTATAGTAAGGGCATTGTTGTTACTAGAACAAAGTCATTCTAGGTCCAATCAAAGTGTGAATCCTTGGGTCATCCATAGTCAAGCAAGCTTTTGTGGCGGCGAGACAGAGGCCGGAAGGTGTAAAGCTGGGTTTAACAGACGCAGACATAATGTGGCAGGGATATGGTGGTTTGTCACTGTTGGATGTTGTCGGTAAATCAAAGACATTGAAGAAAGTTGCCGAGACACCAGATTTGATCATATAACACTGCGGTGGTAATGACTCGGATCGTCTGGATTTAAAAAAACATTCATCTCTTATAGATAGCATTATTAGCTTCATAAATGATGCTTTCAGTTTCAAGTGTAAAATTGTGTGGTCCCAAATTTTGCCACGCAGTTCGTGGCGTTATTCGGATGATTTTGTCGCTATGAACTCTTGTAGGATAAGAATAAACAGTTACGCAGCAAACAAAGTTATGCACATGAATGAGGGTTTCTATATAAAGTATGATAAATTAAGGGAAGTAACTCCATCATTATTCGCTGCAGACGGGGTACACCTGTCCCTCCTTGGAAATTCTGTCTTTATTGAGCAGATAGCGGGTGCTAGCATGTGTTCAGAAAAGGGGGCCCAAAATGTTTTGAGTAAATCTCTGGACAGTTAAATGATTCCCGTGCTCATCCGGCAAACAGTATCAGTTTAGGTTCGCTGTCACCAAAAGATCATTTGCATTTTTAGTTCTTTTGGCGGTGACCGCACCGAGTAAACTCGTTGCGCTCTATGGCGGACAGCGAACTCACAACATAACTTTTTTTATACTTGAGTTGGTATTCTTATAGTTTAAATTGGCATTGATGCCTGCTCCCCAGGGTCAGCCACGGATTAAACTATCATTCTGCAATCTAGCTAATTTTGGTCTAATTTGAACAATTAAAATTCAGTTGACGTAAATTTGAAGGTAGCCTTTTGTGACTGTTTGAAATTTGAAGTTAGCCTCAGATGGGCATATAATTTAAAAGTTAGCCTTTGTGGAATTAACTGTTTGCTGGTAGGTTTTCCTAAAAGGCACAATTTGCTCGGCGGCCTGTTGAATCCAATTTGTGATCAACACGATGAGTACGGAAACTATGTCCACAAGTCCAAACCGGGTAACAAGACAGTCTAGTCGAAATTAAATGTAGAATATTCAGTGAATAAATGTGTTTTCAATGGTATAATGTTGTATGTGTGTTTTAGATCGATGGGATGTCGAGCAACGAACCTGCTTTGCTGAAATCCGGATATACAAAATAGTAAAATTAAGCTTAGACAAATGATGTAACATTTCTTGCTTGGTCTTACAGGATTTCACCCGGGTAGTCGTTGTCCGGCAATCGGTTGTCCTTCAATCTCCCAATAATAGCGGTTATCGTTAATCGATAACCGAT
Source organism: Dreissena rostriformis (assembly GCA_007657795.1). Classification (NCBI taxonomy): domain Eukaryota; kingdom Metazoa; phylum Mollusca; class Bivalvia; order Myida; family Dreissenidae; genus Dreissena; species Dreissena rostriformis. Next base: position 23,096 of record VMBQ01004138.1, on the reverse strand, counting down.
CGTTATTGGAGTGCGGTCTGTCCTGTTCTGTTCTGCTCTTTAAGGAGTTGGGATAATTTGATCAAGATAACGTTAGGTTTACACCGCCTTATGAAAAATAGTAGAGATAATTTGATCGGGTTGACGTTAGCTTTACACCGCCTTGCCACTTCCTCTTTACGGAACAGGCGAAAAGTGAAAGGTTCGTAAAAATGTTGTTTAACAATTTTGGGCAAAAATAATTAAAGCCCACCCATCACTATCCCAAATTATTTATGTGTTATCATGTTTAATTACAAGTGTTGCTTTGGTGCTCTCGTGTGTTTTTATGTTTCAGTTTCAATGATTTTATGCTCATGGAGTCGGGCGTCAGTAGGCATCGAAACAAACAGGCTACCACCAACGTCGTGGTTCCCACATACACGCTTACACCAACGTCATGGTTTCCACATACAGTTTGAGTGCGGCGGACAGCGACCTCACAACATAACATTTTTTATACTTAAGTTGGTATTCTAATAGTTTAAATTGGCATTTATGCCTGCTCCCCAGGGTCAGCCACGGATCAAACTATCATTCTGCAATCTAGCTAATTTTGGTCTAATTTGAACAATTAAAATTCAGTTGACGTAAATTTGAAGTTAGCCTTTTGTGACAGTTTGAAATTTGAAGTAAGCCTCAGTTGGGCATATAATTTTAAAGTTAGCCTTTGCGGCATGAACTGGTTGCTGGTAGGTTGTCCTAAAAGGCACAATTTGCTCGGCGGCCTGTTGAATCGAAGTTGTGATCAAAACGATGAGTACGGGAACCATGTCCACAAGTACAAACCGGGGAACAAGACAGTCTAGTCAAAATTAAATGTAGAATATTCAGTGAAGAAATGCGTTTTTAAGGGTATAATGTTTAATGTGTTTTTTAGGTCGATGGGATGTCGAGCACCGAATCTGCTTTGGTGAAATCCGGATATACACAATAGTAAAATTAAGCTTAGAAAAATGATGTAAGATTTCTTGTTTGGTCTTACAGGATTTCACCCGGGTAGTCGTTGTCCGGCAATCGGTTGTCCTCTAATCTTCCAATAAGGATATATTGACCAGATAACCGGGAAAACTTATTAAACACCAAATAAACAGACTTTTCACTTAACATGACTAATCATTTCACTTTATAATGTTAAGAATAGTATCGACGTTTAACTTTCAAGCGGCAGTGTACATAATAACATAGACATGTCATTTCAAAGGGGCCTTACTAACACGTTTTAATACAATCTAGACGATAACCGTATACAAGTTTTAAGACATGTTCTCAATCAAATATGTCAAAGCATGTCATAATAAAATATGTATTGTACATTTGAATGTACACTTTCCTTAAAATATCATAAACAAAGATAAATGTTAATGATAGAACCTACATGTATGTCCCTTTTCTGCCGGCGTATGATACAGAATCATCCGAGAAAATTGCTTGTTTAATCATTGTAAAATCCGGATCGTGATTTTGGACACGAAGTTAGAGTTTTAAAGTTTATAATAGGGTCACAATAGGAAGAATGACCCATCCTTTGAGGGATTTAAAAAAAGAAAACAATAATTAGTAGAAAGGTAAAATCCGATGTGTTGTTTTTTAAGTGACTAGTCCACATAATATCGTATTTTTGAAACAAAATTGACATTAAATGAATTAACTAACACAACTGTACTATTTTGAAAAGGTTTAAATAACGAAGTACATGGAAAGTGATCAAAATGCGCTAGCCCTTGAGTTTGAACCCGGGGACTCCTAGAAGCAAAAGATATCGCGATATCGCTTAAACACGAACGCTTTTAAACAGAAATATTTTTATTCGCTGTAGAAAATTACAGCTCATTGTGTCTACACATTAATAATAAAACAGACATGCGTGAAAATAATCAATAATAAAAATATTAATAATCATAGAGAATGTAAATAACATCATATTTATATGATACACAATCCATTAAGAATTGATCTGAAAGAAATTACCAGCAGTGTGGACCCCTTCTTCCGGCTGACTCCATATCCTTTGTGTGAAGGCTACAGAGTTTCTTATCAAATTTCTAATTCATATGGGCCGACAAACGTTATTCGGTAATCTGTAATAACCTTGAACTAAAATAAAGTTTCAATGTGCATTGGCGCCATTTTGATAGAACATTCTGTTATGATACTCACTAACCATCATTTTAGTAGCCATGAAAAGTATCATAAATTATTCATTTAACAACGAGCAAATCTAAGTAAACCCAAGTACTATTAGAATTAATATTAAGTCACTATATATCAAGTTGGATTCAAAATATTGTTATTTATTTATTTATTTTGTCAATTTAAAACTTCCTGTCGTTCTGATTCTTTGCTATTAAACAGCTCGAACTAACTCCTTAGTGCTTCAATGCCATTTTAAAGTATGAGCCAATTCACTATAAAAACGACCTTCAATTTGGTTACAAACATGGTCCGATTATCGAACACCCGAACATATTGCAGCAATAGCCGGACACAAGATGTTTGATTTTCTAATCATATAAAAATAGGATATTCGCTATCAAAATAAATCGAAAAAAAACTGTTATCCAAATATACAAAACAATTCCAATCATAACGAAAGATGATATTGACTGCTTACGGTGTGATTTGAGGAAATGATATCGATGGCATTTGCCTCCCGTTCATTTGATTAAACCACACAATATCACGCTTCAATTGGCTACGTTTCCTATTTTATTTTAATATTGTTGATTGGTACTTTTGAAAATTATTTTTAGCCGATGGATCCGTTTAATGCCTTTTTTTTTCTGTATTGCGTTCACATATCAATCTCGATTTCAATAAAATTGTAATTTGGTATGAACCTTTTTTACTAGTATTCTATTTCAAGAGTGATTCAAATGCTGGTCCTGCAAAGATTAAGCGTGTTAACAAGAACATGTTACTACTAATCCGAAATCATGATATACGATATTAAAATTTCATTTCATTTCATGTCATCTCATGTCATTTCATGTCATTTCATGTTTTCGAAAGGTGTGTTATGGGCTCAGACAAATTTAAAGCATATACAATTCAAGTAAGTAATATTATTTAAATATAATATTTCAGTATAATAAATGGTTTATATAGCGTATGCGCTTCAATAGATATGTCACTTTAAAGTATTGAATACCGCAGTATAAGCGATCATTTTACTGCGCTCATTTTACTAACTATAAATATGTTCATAATTTAGCATGTTAGAAGTCGGATGGTAAATCTTCTTATATAGTTTCAGCGCCACCCGAGTAACTTGTGGCTAAACTGGTGTTGGGGTGGTCGTTGGTCGATGATATTGTTATATTTCTAGATATAGCTGCAATATATAACTCATTGTGCACTGTTGTATATGCGTAGCAGTCCGGTTAGTGAAACTTTTGATTCATGCGCATAATCGACCCGGGTTCAATCCCAGTCCCTGTTTGGTTGGTGATCACCATAGCGGACTGTTGGGCTGACTCCTCCACAACACAACCCAATACAATAACAATATTTTAAGATTGAATATCTCTTCTTAAAAAAGCAGCTGGAAATTGCAGCTTGAATTCAAAATCAGATCAGACTTTCGGGAGTCAAGGAAGTTCGTTCGGTAGGAGTGCTGCGGCACACTCTAATCACTCATATACTGCTGACTCAGGCGCGGAACGACCTCATAAACTAGCACACATTCATTTATCTATTTAGTTCGATGCAGAACACGTTCGACAGTAGTGAGTTCATACAAGTTATTTTGAACCTCGAAAGATAAAAACATTTAAATCTGTTTGAACATACAAATTTTATGCGCTCTGCGTATTGTATTTCGTATTTGGGTGAGAATAAGTTGTGTATGATTTATTATTGTTACCGGGTAAGCGAGTTTACCATTACTCAGTGCACATTCTTATGCCAGTAACTATCAACTACCCTACTCGAAATAGACGGGTAGGTGGGGGGGGGAGAATGTTCGTATTTTTTTTCTTCATAATTTGAAGATGTACCGGTAGGTACACCAGTATATCGCGGTATCAGATATCGCGATTATCATTGAACATCGGTATTATTCTGAATGTACGGTTTGAGATATCAGATAATCTCTTCATGAGAAAACTACATGTTTTCCTATTTTATATCTAGGGTTTGAAGATCGACATAAACCGCAAGTGTTAAGAATGCAAAAGTGGAGAGTCGTGTCGGTGCTAGACAAAAACGGTAACTTTACTTGATCAATAAATATAAATATCAATATGTCATAGTCAACATGAGGTTATGTGATATGGGTTAACAATGGTCATATGCACAAAATGTGCCTGTACAGATGGGTGTTGATGTTAAACTAAACGATACATTTTAGCAAACCAGTCTTTGGCCTATGGGAGACAAAAAGTACGATCATAATGCGATCAGTTTGTGGTGAATGAGTACATGTTATTTCATTGAATCCATAATTTAATTTCGAAAGTGAATTGTGTGAGTCAATTAAAATGCATGTAAATGTTTAATAAATACTTAAACAGAAGTGGCAAAAAAGAACGGCTTTACTGGTGATTTGTGTTAATATTGTTAGTTTTTCTTAACAAAAGGTTTTTATACATTTGCGAGTATTAATGTATTTTTATTGATATCAGCTAGCTTTAAAGAATTTGATCGTTTTGTTTTAAAATTAAGACCTTCTGTTTTGTTTTCATTATCAATGCGGTCATGGCAATTCTGATATCAAAGTTAACCACGTGCATTCGTATCAGATGTCTCAAGATCCCATCCTTTCCATTGGCGGAATGTTATAGGACGATGTTTGCATGCGTGCGTATTGCGCACACAGATTGATCGTGTCTCTTTGCGATATGTACTCAAAAAGACAAATTTGGCGATACCATGAACAACTTTCGTGATCACTAATTTCAAACATAAATGGCAGTTAAAGGTATACTAACTGTGAACATGAAGACGATTTTGAAATAATCACTTTAATGATTCATATCGAACTGACAGTTTCTCATTGTTGGTCACATTAGGAATACTTTGGAGAAACTGTAATTAATCAAATATCTGATCGTAACGTAACCCATATTCAACGACACCTAAATTGTAATTAAATTCACTCAATATTGCCAAGGTTTAGTTCGTATTTGTCTTGCCCTACTATCTAATTTCGCTTTACTCTCCTGAGATTTGTTGTAAATTATGGAAGTAATTAAAGTTATTTAGATTTAATGAAAACGTATGTGAAATAATTACTTTTTTGTTACCTCCCATAAGCCAACTATAAGATATTTAAATGTTTTAAATTAAAAAAAAATCGTAGAACACTAAATCACTTTTAAGTGATTGAGACTTGTGATGCGTGAAAATGCAAGATACATTTTTTTACAAACGACGTAGGTAAAAGGTCATGATACAGACCTTGAAGTTATGAGTAATGCATAAAATGCTGGAACATCAATCCATATTAATCTTGGTACAACGCTAACATCAATTTCGGTTGCAACATAATAGGTTTTTACCAACTACCAATTATCAAAGGCTTTTGTATTTGGGTTGAATAGATTTAGTAAATGGACTAGCGTAGCCCGAGCTCACATATTTATATGTACACTGTATTACAATGTGGGGAGTCAGTTAGAAGGTTTGTAATGCTCCTACAATCACACAGAGTGATCTGCTTCCTCATCTTGTGGCATACAATTCACAAGATCAATTCTTAAAAAACCTGATTCGTTCAGAAACAGATATATCATTGTTGCGGATGTGTTTTTATATATGCTTATAAATATCTTATGAAATGAATATAACAATACCTTTTCCCCTTGACATCGGTAAAGTCTATTTGGTATTGTCATGTCTCTCAGTAGTTAATAGAACACGTAGTTTAAATTTGAACCAAGATGAAAAAAGAGGGTTTTGTTCTTTCCACATGTCTTCATGTATTTCTTCATATTAATAAACCTGACTCTGACCTTTCTCTAGTATCGTATAGTACCGCAGAGTTAAATAAGTTAGAATCTGCTGCTGGAATATTGTCACAAAGATAAAGGAATATCCTAATTAATAATTTGACTGTATGTTGCCATTTAACTACGCCGAGTATGCATACATTCAAAATAAAGTATGTTTTTAGTAGAAATGACCTAAGAAATAGGTCATCAATGGCGATTTAGTTTTTAAATAGATTGTTATTAGTTTCACTTTTGCAGTAGACATGAAGTCAAATATTACAACGAATAAAAGTGTATAAAATGTTCATTATAATACCGGATGTTTTATAAGTGAACGAGAATTTCTTTCGTGGAAAATACCTGTGTTAGTACTGGATCCATCCTCGTTCAATACCTTTTAACATTTTCCATTGATCAGTATTTGTTGATCGCCGTATCTGACGTGAGTCTCGCGATAAAAGAAGTTGTATATGAAAACGACAGGTTTCTGTCTTTCACCAACTTCGGGGGTAACTTGACCTACATCATAAGGATTCACACCCACGTCGCATTTAGTGACGCATTAGAAGTTTAACAATTGCATTTTTAAGTTCTTGTCGCTGAGGTTAACAACGCTTATGTTCTTATCAGGCCGAACGCATGTAAGTAAGATAAAACACAATTCTTTAAAATCTATCTGCTGCCTCTGTTGCGTTTTTTCGTTGACAGTGAAAATTGTGTCAAGATTTATTTGAATCACACTGTCTCCGTGTCCGATACATCTTAAACTTGAAATGTTGGTTAGGGTTTATTCCATTCAAATTTTAGCTTGAAGTGGCATGGTTATGTTAAACGTCCAATGTAAATGTAGAAGATATCTTTGTATTTGTTGCACTGTTTTTTTTTTTAATTGTTTCTCCGAAATGATCAGTTGTTTTTTGTTCTGTTGTTCAAGTTATACATGCAATTACTAAGCTCGTTCATTTCTTTCAGATACTTATGGGTGTCCTAAACGCCTAGTATTGTCGTCGGTTATCTGGACCTTGGCAACACTCTTCCACATATGTAATATTGGATATTCAATCAATAATGGATTTTGTTTTACGTCGTTTCAACCCTTGACGCATTTGCTCAGAAACAAATCAAATAAAGCACATATAAATTAACAGTACGATGCAATCCTATCTGTATTTTGAATTCCCATCAATCTAAACAAATCTTAAGTTTTTGCTAAATGGCACTTCATTTTTCTAAAGTATATTATTGTATTTTGAGCTATTGGTGTTTTGCTTAACAAATCTTTGAAAATTGCGTTTTTATTTATTTTTTATATTGTGTATAAGTGACGTAGGGTAAAATTGTACAGTAGTTGTTTACCTGTCGACTTTCAGGACTTGAATAGTACTTGTTCGACAATCCCAAGCAACCATGCTCATATCGACCCGTTGTCGACTGGATGATGGCATGACCAGAGGTGTTTGCTTATGAGGGGCAGATATCGACCCCACTTTGAAGTTATATATTTGTTTAATAAATAAACTATTGGTGTTGGAAAGGGGGCATTCTAGTTCAACCATGCCATGTTGTTTTATATCCAAGTTATTTAGAGATGGAAATATTGAACATGCATTCAAATATTGATCCGATATCGGCCAATTTGCTTGTGATAGTTCATTGTATCGATCACATTTATATTGAAGAGACAGACAGATTAACCAGACTGTCAAGCCTTACACTAGTTTATTATTTTATAGTACCTAAGAAGCCATACCTGATCGTCGATTTACAAAAAAGTGCTAACTTTTACCCTGCCCTGCGTCTGTCTTCTTTAGTTGTTTTTATTGTTACTTGGGACATCCATAGAAAAAACTGTTTCAAAAAATAAAAAAGTATTATTTGAGATGGTATTATCACATACTGTTTTATGAAAATGAGGCATTGTAGCAATGATCATACCCTTATAAAATTTAAGCACATTCACACAGAAAACCGGTTTGGTAGAAGCAGTTACATTTTAAATTTTCAATTCACTTCCCGTTCTTCTCTTTTACTTATTCATCTAAAGAGTAAAACAGTATGTTCTCGTCTTCTACTATCGCCACGTTTTTATCAACTCATGTAAACAATGTCTAATATAAAACAATACGTTCGTCAAAAGACAGAATGCATAACTTGGCATATGCAATCCTGACCATTTAAATAAGTAATCAATCGATATAGAATATAGCAGTTTTCAGTAATCACTACAGTATTTTCAATATGCAGAAAGGTTCTATGAAAAAATGCGTATACATTCAAACAAGAAACAACTAGAACCAAGAATATCGTGTGTTTTACAATGTATATCGTTGTACGTTATAACAGACGAAGACGCAGTCTGTAAGTAAAAAGTCATACATAATGCAGCCGCTGATGTAGAAGGACTATACACCCACAACCACAACCTTTAGTTTATACATATTTATTATGCCCCCCCCCCTTCGAAGAAAAGGGGGTATATTTGCTGGATGTCGGTCGGTCTGTCGGTAGACCAGTTCGTTTCCGATCAATAACTTGTGAATGGATTGAATAATTGGCTTAATACTTCCTGTGTGCATTGGCCTTTGCCAGAAGATGACCTTTATTGAAATTGGGGTCACTAGGTCAAAGGCCAAGGTCACTGTCACACTTAGAGTCAAAATTGTTTCCGATCAATAAGTTGTGAACGGAGGGACCGATTGGCTTAAAACTTCCCATGTGCATTGGCGTTGGACAGTAGATGGCCCCTATTGAAATTGGGGTCACTAGGTCAAAGGCCAAGGTCACTGTCATACTTAATGTGAAATCGTTTCCGATCAATTACTCGTCAACAAAGTGATCGATTGGCTTGATATTTCACATATGCATTGGCCTTGGACAACTTAAACTTATTTAAGTGCCTAAGTCACACTTATATGATAATATTAACTCTTATGGTCAGGTTTGTTGCAAAAAAATCCTGCGTCAAGGCCCTGTTTGGGGGGGGGGCGGGGGCGGGGCATCGGTCTCCGACCGCGGAGCTTTTGTTTTAGCTTTATTGCATTGAACACTAAAATGATATCAAGTCCGTTGTCTGGGTAGAACCAGTACTTGGTGTCTTTGGAAGAGATTTAAAGAACGCGTCCACAGTAAGGATCAAAGCCCTGACATACAGGTCGCTAGGCGGACACCACTTTAACTACTCCACAACTTTTGAGTTATTGAATCGAGCATGTGTGTGTGTGTGTTGTGTTTCTGGCTTAGTGTTCTGAATGGATCTTACAGTTGACGGGAGTGGCCCTGAGTTCTTATGCCTTCTTCCCATTCGGGGACAACATTGACAGGGAAGTACAGGTGAGATCATGATAATTGAAAACAGGTGAATGTTTGTAACTAACCGTTTGGGCGAAGTTGAATAATCAGTTCTAAGCCCTATTATTTGTTGAGTTATGACATTGTAAATTTCTAAAAAAGAGCACTTTGAACGTTTGTGATGTTAAGTTTTCAATAATCTTCTTCAGAATGTGTTCTTATTTTAAGAAAATAGCGGACTTCAACTGTTTTTCCGAATTTGTTGATTGTGTTGGTTTGCAGAAAGATGAATTATTATGACAAAACTTTTTTTTTCATTTATTATAACTTCTATTTTCAGAGTGTTTTTTGAATTTATCTTATAGTGTTGTTTTGATGAAAGATAAATTATTGTGACAACAAAAATAAGTCTGTATTATTACTTCTATTTTTAGAGTGGACCGGAGTACATCGCTGCCCCGGCTGGGTCCACTAATGATGAGGTGTGATCAAGGCCTGCAATGAGCATGGGATCTCCCTCATTCACAGCGATATTATACACTTCCACCATTAGACTGGTTACTTTCTATAAGTTTGAGCATGAGATCTCCCTCATTCACACTGATATTAGACTCTTTCACAATTAGACTGGTTACTTTCTATAAGTATGATTATGTGATCTCACTCATTCACACTGATATTAGACTCTTCCACCATTAGACTGGTTACTTTCTATAAGTATGAGCATATGATCTCCCTCATTCACACCGATATTAGACTCTTCCATCATTAAACTGTTTACTTTCTATCAACAGACTGTCGATCACTCTTCATTCACTTCACTAGTTACATGTTGATACTAGGCAAGTAGTAATATAATCATGTTTTGATGAATGAAACATTTGTAATCATGCTTGTACTTTTAATCTAAGTTTTGAAATCAGTGAACTATGAACAGTTCTGTAGTAAAGCAATACATTCATGATGTCTACCTCAATTTTCATCATTATATGTGCCTTTGTACCAGTACTAAGACATATTTGCATGTTTGTAACTAAAACATTTCATATTCGTTACGCATTGTTACCGGACATGACTAACGTTTAAAATGATCTTTATACTCTTAAATAACTACTGCAATTTCACTGCCTTCTATGAGTGCTCTGTTTTGAATTGGTGCATTTTTATTATTTTATTTGATCTCATATTATGTGAATTGTAATTTGTAATTGGATACTAATAAATTGCGATATTACCAGGTTTGCATTCACTTTGCTCCCACAAACTGATCGCATAATGATCGTCCTTTTGGTATTCCGTGTTAGACTTGTTTGCTAAATTGTATCGTTTAGTCTAACATCAACGCTCCTTCTCTATAACTACAGGCATATTTTTGCTTATGACTTTTGCTTACTCATATCACCTAACCTCAAGTTGACCTTGACCTATTGATATTTATTGATCAAGTAAATTTAACCTATATGTTTAGCAGCGACACGACTTGCAACTGTTGAATTTTTAACACTGTTGCTATTAATGTCGATCTTCAATCCCTAAATATAAGAAAAAATGTTTTCTCACAAAGAGACTATCTGAACGCGCAAACCGCATGCATATAGCATAATACCGATTTCCAATTACATATCGCCATATATAATCACGCGATATGACTACCGCTTTAATATGGTGTACCTATATAAAGAAGTGAAACTCCAGAAGCTGCAGCAGTATTGCATTTCTATCATACACACCTTCGGGGTCATTTATTTATGGCAAGGAACCAATTGCAAAAACGGTACAGTACGGCACAAAACGAAACAACATATACACATAGTAGAATAAAGCTGGGGTCACCGCCTTGGAACGGTCAATGCTAAGCACTGGGGGTTTAAACCGGTTATAGAGCGCTCAACCTCACACTTGGCCCAGCAATATTCATGATACATATAAGTGTTAATAAAACTAAACCTCATAGCATTGCAACTCAAAGTAAACAGTAATAAAAGGAAATTAAAACGCATTCAATTTAATTACTATTTAATTACTCAATGGTAGGAAGGAGACCAGAGCAACAGAGTTACACATTTTTGAGGCACGATGAAATGAAATTACTAACACGCATCAACTACATCCCTTCTTTTTACAAAACGATTTAAGAATATCGCATCATATAGTTAATAGTTCAGATCATCATAGCGCACCTACAGGAAGAAGCAGCAATATTGGGTGTAAAAGATCCGAATTACCTACTTGGTTGTGTATGTGACAGTAATATACTTAAATGCAAATGAAAATGATTGTTATACCTAAACAGAATAACCGTATAGACTGAGGCGATAATATATCAAAATGAAAATTATACTAGCAATGATAAAAAAATGGGGGCTGCGTGATATATACACGCGTATATTATTCAAAATAAATAAAAACGAAGCTTAAAAATAAATCAACCAAGAAACTACCATCAGAGAAAAAAAATATGTTGTTAAATCTTCAAAGTATGACACAATTTATTTCTACGGGCACTCTCCTACCCTCGCCCTACCCCTCTGATTCGAGTAGGATAGTTGACAGGAACTGACTGTATGTGCACTAATTACTGGTATACTAGCTTACCCGGTAACAATAATATTTCATACACAACTGATTATCACCCACATTCGCAAAACAATACGTTATAACACGCAGGCGCAGAGCGCATAAAATTGATATCTTCAAACAGATGTTAATGCGTTTATCTTTCGATATTTCATGTAACATGTATGAAATCAATACTAACTGACATGACTGCGTTGTCCTGAATAGATAAATAGATTCGACATAACCATGAACTTGATAACCAGTAGATCGGTCTTTCGACGTGGTGATCAAAGTACAATGTGTGTGCTAGTTTATGACGTCCTTCAGCACCTGTGAATGCATTATGCGTGGACCAGGAGTGTGTCCCATCACTCCTTACCATTTAAATTCCTAGACTCTCGAAAGGTGGGCTTTATTTTAAATTAAAGCTGCAATCTCAAGATATTATTTTTTTACTTACATTTAATTTTACAAAAAAATTACTTTATTGTGCTGTTGTATTGAGAGTCAGAGTACCGGGGGGAAACCCAACAGTCCACTTACCAAACAAACTCACGAGGGCCAAGGACTGAGGTTGAACCCGGATCGCTTTGGCGTCTGTACTAACAGTTGCGCTTACCAGAGAGCTACGTTTATATTACAGTACACGGTGATTAGGTGTGCAGCACTATCTGAAAATTTAACAATATCGACAAACGACCGCCCTCCGCCCCGCCATCACCACTGTTAAGCCAGAAGTAACTTGAGCGGTGCGGAAACTATAAAGTTGTGATGTTACCATCCGTCATCAAAAATGCTAAATTATGGACACATTAGTAGTTTGTAAAATGAGCAATTATACTGCTTTATTCAATGCTTTAACGTAACTATTGAAGCACACGGTCCACATAAACCATACTGAAATATTATATTTTAATATTACTAGTTACTAGTATACATTAAATATGCTATAAAATGTATCTGACCCCACAGTATATACACTTAATACTTTCATTAAAGAGCAAAGAAACATTATAGTGCATGTTTCATCTTTCCAGATCAGCGTTCGAATCACATATTAAATAGAATTTTAGGTAAAAGAAGGCTCATGACGCAATTGCATTTTGGTGAAACCGAGATTGAAATGTATACGCATTACTGTACAAAACATTAACGAAAAAAAATGAACGTGCTTTAAAATATCGTATACAATTATAATATTTAAATGTAACCCTAAACAGTTAAAAAAAATGTTCCCGATTGCAGTGTTATAACGTGTGTTTTAATCACATGAAAGGGAGAAAAATAAAAATGTTTTATTTTTTTAATGGCATATTTGCATGTGATAACATTAATTGTTATCACAACGAAAGCGAGTTAATATACTCTTATGTTTTGATTTTTCGAATTGTATTGCATATTTTGAAACGCGTACTCCCAATGTATTTAAGTCATAGTTGCCTTTGATCAATGCTAGAGAATACTATATTTGTTATATGATTCATAACGCAAAACATCTTATGTCCGGCTATTGGACCACATCTTCGATCCGTTTTTTAGTTTATCGACGAATTAATTAGAATTACATTGAACGAGGGTGTTTGTCCAAGTAGTTCAAACTGCCACGAATCAGGAAGACAACAAGATATTAATCACACACAAAATAATGCAAAAAAATACATTAATTTTGCATCTCATCTGACTTTACAAATGGTTGCACACTTGAAAGTTTAACTGTTAGCCAGGATGCGCTCGATGTTAATGAGTCGTTTAAAATTGATACTTTTGGTATTTGTCTATTAGAATGATGTTTAGCAAACATCTAATTAGAATGTGAATATGGAGCGGCAACAATTCAGCTTTAAAAAGATATAACTTCAAGGTCATTACAGATAACCGAATTACGTTGTTTGTCACATGTTCCATTGAAATAGAACATTTAATAACGAACTCGAGCGTATGATCATTAAGGAAGTGGAGGGCGCCAGATGAAGGAGTCTGAATTACTGGTAAATTGTTTCACTTATTTCAATTTGATCTTTTGTTGCATGTTTAGCTTGTCTGAGAAAAAAGTGCTAAAGGTTTAGCAATTCCGCTTAGTCACACTCGGCGTCCCTCGCTTCTTTTCCGTCTTCCATCGTCAACATTATTTTCCTTATACTAGTAATCTTATGTCTGCAAAATTTCGATAGGGACCAATCTTGGCGGGCATGTTGACATTCCGTCAATTTAAAAGTTTATTCGTGAGTATGCCTTTAATGGCAACGTAAAGCTTGAAATATCAGTAAGTTTTGACAATCTTCTTGTCAGTTAGATTTTTAATTTAAGAAATGATCCTCAAAATTATTTCGATTTGATTAAATACAGCAACACCAGCGGCATAAGCAGTGGTTCGTACACGCGCATCCAATGTTGGCGACCCGCATTAAATCCCAGCTCCCGACTCATGTTAGTTTGGATGGTAATCCCCATACTTAGCAGATTTAGTTTACTTAGGTTCTATCTCCCGCCCTCCCCACCAAGCCAAGGTCTAAGACCACAAAAATTGAAAATCTTTTAGAATAAAGTCAATAGCTGGAAATTGACGCTTTTATTCAAAATTCGCCCCAACGTTCGTGCGTTTAGTAAAATAAGTAGGTGCGAGTGTTGGAACACTACCCGGGTCCACGCATAAAGCAACCTCAGGCGCACAGGGACCTTATAAACATCGAAATATACGCATACCCGCAAGGTATACTGCCATGTATAGAAAACGTTTGTACTCTTTTTCTTTAAGTACGAATACTATATTTCAAAGTTATTTCAGACACATTTTTATTGACTGAACCATTAACGCATTTCTCATAATTATTTTGATTTGTTTTTTAATCGTTTTTTATATACATGTGTATTAAAAAAGCATTTGCAGTTGTCAAACTTGACCAAATTATAAACATATTTCGATAAGAAAAAATCATCAGCCGGCGAAAATCACATAAACAGATGATTGGATTTTAAAATAATTTTCAGGGATGTTCATTTTGTGACTCAACCAAATTATTTAAAAAAAATCGAATCGCTTAAACATTCGTTTTTGCAGTTGTCCTTAAACATATATTTAGAACATAGTGTTTCATTATAAGTATGAATGCTAGAGGCTATACATGTGGTTGAAACTTTCAAATATCTTCTCAGACACCAATGAGCTGATTCAAGATAAATTTTCTTGTGTGACCATGAACAGAATTAAAAATAAAATTTGACAAACCTGGCGGCCAAGGTGTGTGCGCAGGTTTAATTTCATTACTATATACAGTGGTGTTAGGGATTTTGTTCCGGGAGTTATCTCTTAATAATCCCTGAAAAATAACACTAATTCAGCCGATTTTAAGGGATAAATCCGTTTTCACCCCGTTTCATCCAAATTCATCTGCATAAAACCTTTTCCAGCGATTTTTAGGGATGAATTGCGATATATTAATCCCAGTAGGGATGAATTCATCGCAAGAGATGAATTAATCCCTTGTAGGGATGAATTCATCACTTGCGATGAATTCATCTCTTCAAGGGATTAATTCATCTCTACGCATGCGCAGTCGATGTCAGGGCTGAATTGGGATGAAAAGGCGGAGTTAATCAGTGACGTTAACGTGTAGGCAACTACTTTTAGATGAGGATTTAATTTCGTCGATTTCATGCATAATAGTGATAAAGATGAATAACGCATCTTATCGTGATAATCTTATCTACAAATGTGCCGGTATGTGGTGTCATAAGCATACCAGTAAACGCTCTTTATCCAAAATGGGGACATTTACCTTGAAGAGAATGCATTTGCGCCTCTATCGCAGATTTGTATTCAAAATGTGTATTGTCTTGCTAATAGTATGTATCCGTTATAAGTGAAAGCAGAATAAATATATGCGTTTTCTGTTAACAGTTCAATCCAAAAGATACACTGATTTGGAAAATTTAATAAAGAAATAGATCAGTTTAGGAATATAGAGAACATTGCCGGAACAGTTAAATATCAATTAATTGATTTGTTTTTCGACCTTTAGTTTTTTATATTAATTTCAAATTAATACTTGATTAAGAAACATAATTAAAATTACAGTTTATGACAAAGGCAGATATGAACTGTTCAATAAAAAAAGTTAACCACGGCACGACGTTTTTCAAAGTTTCTCTACTGAATATCTTCTGAACTACTTCATTTAAATAGAAACTCAATTTAAATGAAGTAGTTCAGCTGATATTCAGTTGAGAAACCTGTACCTGTCTAATTGTGTTTGAGACTTACAAAGAATGTGCAAGATAATTGACATTTCGCCTGGACGATCATCGCTCCTCCCACTTAGTCACGTGGCTAAGCTGTCTGAAAACCTAGACACGCTTACACCAAAGTGGCTTCTTTGCCTATAGATTGCCTATAGATCACGCGATATTCCGGATGATTTTTATGGACTTTTTCACCCCTTTAACACTGGTAAAAGGGGTATGTGACATTTATGTATTATGCAAATGCAAGAAATATTAGTTTATAAAGAACATTAGATATTTATAACGGGTATTTTGGTACGTTAAACACGCTGTAAAACGTATGCGCGCTTACCGAAATCAAACCTGTTACTACGTGTAATGGTGGTATTAGCAATAAATTAACACTTATACAATGGTATTTACCAATGTTATTTACGAAAATATTAACGAAACATTTTTTCCCCGTGTATTTGACACGAAAAAGCGCTTTATAACTGGGATTTCGGAGAAGTTTTACGCGCTTTCTGACGCCGAGCGGGTATCTTAATCCCACATGTTATGGCGTATAAAAGTGATATTAATATTATCAAACATTGCTTGTGGGACTTTTATCAATCACTATAATTGAAAGCGCAAAACAGCAAAATCAGTTTGGTCATGTTTGATATAAATTAGCGTTACAAGGGGATTTCAGGCAAGCTACCAGTATCAGACGCTCGCGCAGGTACCGACTTCCCCCAATTAAGTTACCGCATTTATTGGTTATATCAGTAATAAATAACTCTTATACAATAGCATTTATAAATACGTTTTTCTTAAAATAGTAACATATTATGGTTTTGACTTGTTTCTGACACACAAACATAACACGATTTATAACGGGGATTTCGTTAAGTTAAGCAAAGTGGGTACCAATATTTTCTATTATTTTACACACACACACGTGATATAATTCATACTTAATAATGCTAATATGGCATTTTCAGTTTTTGAAATAAAGTAATGTTTTATAAGGGAGATCTCGGTAATTCTACACATTGAAGCTTCCACTCGCACGTGTCAATACCGCATTTCCGCGTTGAAAATGGTATACATACAATTCATCTAACATAACTTTCTGGATACCGAATGTCCGAGTTACATAAACCCTATTTTCACCGTTTTACCATATTTAATTTCCTTTTTTTCTAACAAAATAAACGAAACTCGTTGGAAAAAAAAGAACTAGGCATTCGATCTCCAAGTGTGGATTAAAAGCGTTAATTGGTGACACCACCCACATGTCTACACATGTGTAGATACCGTTATTAAGATAAGATATCACGTGTCACCTTCAAATAGCATGTATAATGACAATCAAGTGCATTACTTTAAGAGTAATAAAACACAGCATGAATTAGGCTTCATGCTGAGTTTTATGTCTCTTAAAGAAATGCAGGTGAACCTTGCTTCTGTTAATCACTTAATAACTGGTAAAACTATATTTAAAAAAAAACACCAACTATGATGTGATGATCAGATCGATAACATAAACTATATAAATCTGCTAATATATTCGATAATAACATATTGTACATAATTGTCGTTGACAGTGTTGACGTTCAGTTATTCGTGGGTACGACCGCATGCATTTATGAATCACTTACACTTATCGAAATCCTTTTTCGGCTTTGGAAACGGTATAAATGCAATGACACCAAATAATCTTTCTGGATATGGATTGCCCGAGTTACACAATCCCAATTGACACCGTTTAACTATAATTAATCTACGTGTTTTAAAGAGGAAAACAAACGAAACTGGTTAAAAAAAAATGGGAATATCTAGATTCAGCGTGTTTAGAAAATGGCGGACAGCTCGTTTGTAACTGAAGCGCCAGATTAATCAATGGCTTATTGGTCGATCTATATTTAGATAAGGATTTGACAGTTGGTGAGATATCAATTATTATCATAAATGCATTGGTTTCAATGAGCATTGTATTAAGTAATCAAGCAAACCACATTAAATTGAAAAATGAATATTTGTTCACCTTCAATTAAATTTCATTTATTTTCATTTCATTTTAAATAAATTTCCATTTATTGACCTATCGGGTAATTAATATACGCCCCGCACCGCCTGCCACNCCTCCCCAATATTTTGTTTCCATCTTACTTGGCAAAACAACGTAGTCTGGTTGTTTTTGGCTCTTTAAAAATACATCTACTGTAATGCATGAGTCGTAATCAGACATATCTTTTTCTAAAGTTTCAATGGGTCAATAATTTCCCATTTATTGCATTTATTCCAGTATATAAAGTATAAAGGGACATGATGAAATAAACATGAACTGAAATTAAATTGCTACCGCGTAAAATTGTTAATGGTCATTGCTTTCACAATTTACTCGCAATAAGTATGTAATTGCCCACCATTTGCATTAACATTTTCATAAGTAACACTTTTTAACAGTTTGTTTACACATATTGTTTTCAGAAAAAAAAGTGTGATGATGATCAAAGATCTATCAATAAACAAAGATTAGCGTTATCGGGTTTTCACGGAAATTCGCCCTGCGACGAGATTTCAGTCATCTTATCGTGATAATCTTATCTACACATGTGGTGTCACAGACATAACAGTAAACACTCCTGTTTCATAACAGAAACTGATACTTGATTAAGAAAATAAAATTACAGTTAAAATCAAATGGCAGATAATAATGAACTTTTCACTTAAAAATTATGCCACGGCCTAAAATCGTTCAAAGTTTCTCTACTGAATATTTTCCTAACTACTTCAGTTAAAATGGCTCAATTAATTTTCGGCTACAAGATTTAAACAGTTTTATTTACCTCAAGACCCGTCGCGCAATGTAAACGGCGGTTTACTGTAAACGTTTCTGTTTTAAATGTTCATAACAGTATTTTTTTTTTATTTTTTAAACCTATTTAGTATAGCTCAAAGTCATCGAAAACCTAATGTCTATTGAAACGCTTTCCAGTCTGTTTCCTGTGTAGAACCAAATCATTGGAACGCTCCAAAAGTGGGACTCGAACCCTTGACCTCCCGGTCGCTAGACGGATACCATAGCCCCTAAAACACATCGGCGTGGAAGCCTTTAGTATCCATTTTAATCGCCCAAAATGGTCATTTCGTTCATTTTTTGTTTTTTCGGCTTCACTGTCATAGGTCGAACACTCATTGGACACCACGGGGTAGGGGGTTTAATTTATACGTAGCTTTGAAGTTTTTGACTCATCGTTTTGACCTACCGGTAGTCGAAACGATGTCGCTGAAGCGTTCGATCACGTGGTTTAACTCAGCAAATCGGAATTTTCTTAATAAATTTGATTATTGTGTATGTTGTTGTAATTTTGAGTATACAAACTTAATGGGACTACTTTCTTTCATGCCATCGGGGCATGGTGGACATCAATTATCAGAACAGGATATTATGTTGTAATCGATTCATAGTATTAATTCGCAAAGACTGGTCTGTTCGGGTTCTCGGCAGAGCCTGATTGTCAGATATTTTAACAGTTGCCATAATAAATATGAATGCAATGTTAGGGCTTATCAGTGTCAATGCACACTATCACGATAGCCAAATATTAGAGGGAAGGCAGATTCGAATAAAAAGCCAGGTACCGTGAGAATCTGGGAGAGAGTGGAATTGAACGTAGAGATGAAATGGTGCAAGAAGTTTGAGTGAGTTATTCATTAAATTAATTAGTGTATATATGTATTATCTTAGTGTGCAAATAAAATGTTTATTTACTGTGTTGTGAAATTATTAACATTCTCCCCGAAATTGTAACAATGAATACACTACAATATAGTTACTAGAACTTGGATACCGAAAGACATGTGGTTCATATGAACGGTTGAATATAGATACGTTACAGTTTGCCATAACCATTTTACAACCCCTTTTGTTGCAGAACTACTATAATCTTTATTTTACAGGATAAAGTTGCATTGAAAAAGCTTTAATGCTTTATGTGACCAGAGCTTTAATCGTTTTCATGTTTAATGATATGTCGTTTGTATTTTTATTTATTGTTTAGGCAATCGGTCGCTTGCCTTAAATAAAAGCCGTACGAAATTCATCTGAATTCATTAAAGTAGTATCATAATTCCTGTACATTATTTAGTCCTATTTAATGTTCATGTTACATGTTGAGCTTTTGTTGGGCTATGTTATTCTTTCTATATTGAAAAGACACGTATGCCCCAAGCATTCATTACACATGTTGAATTTTTGGTTCAATTCACAAAATCAAAGAATAAAACCAGATGGCGCGGAGGACACTTATAATACGAGTGCATGGAGTTACGTGCGTACGTGTGTGTTGATCTGTTTTACACATGTAAGTTATATGTAATTTATTGAAAAACAAAATCATACTTAGTAATCAGTTTGCAGTAGTTTAAGTCAAAGGAAGATACCGTTTAGGTTTTTACTTTTCTCGGAGATTATGTCTTAGCATACTTGTTTATAGTTTACATTCCTGTAAATAAGTAAGTGTAAAAGAAGTGCTATTTTCATGTGATTGAGTTGGCTGACTAAAAGAGGTTGAAAATGCTACAGTTGTTGTCGCCTGTTGATCAAAAGTGATGTAGTTTAATGAATACAAGTGGGTATTGAACTTTTTATGATGCGTTAGGGTATTTGACGAAGTTAACGACGATCCGTGAAATCGATCGTGTGCCAGGTACCAACCGGTGTTTTTTTCAACAGGAAGTGGAAACGCGATATCGGCACACCGTTTGTATATGCCTTTTCAAATATATACCAGGAAAATATGAACGGCATTTTGGTGCTATTTACAGTAAGCTAGGTAATACAAACTGTTATAATATGATCTATCTCACGTAAAATGGTCTTTGCAGTGGTTTACAAACGAGAATATGTTTAGTAATCTCGAACGTCCGGTTTTCTTCCGGTTAATATATTTAGTCGAATATTATTATGATTAGAGCCCTGTACCTTATTTTAATAGAGGCTATTGTGATATGTTGTGTGTGCCGGGAAAAACAGTTAAACAACACAATCATGTGGTAATATGCCGTCAAAGTGTCGCTGTGTAATCCTTGCAATGTTTGTTGTGAGTGAAACTGTTTGAATATTATGTCTTAACTTAATTATTGAGTCGGAAAATGGTTGATGTGTTGTATAAATTGTTTATTTTTTGCATGTTATATATTCCGTGATACCTCAACTTCAAACATATTTTAACAAATTCGCCAATAAGTGCATGGCTTCATCTCTATAGATCTCTATCACAAATAGAGGAAGTTTAATTAATGAGGACGTTGTTTTAGGATTGAATGAATCATAATATATACTGCTTTTATTTTATAAATATTGCTCGCCAAAAATACAATCAAATTAATAATCACATCAAGAGAAATTGCTTGTGTACTACAAACTGTTCATGTCAGTGGACATTTTTAGTTGACAGTGGATATGTTGTCTGACTAGCGACCGGGAGGTCACGAGGTTGATTTCTACAGTGGAGGCGTTTTTTATTATTTTCCCAAAAGGTATCAAGCACTGATTGTACCCAGGGAACACGCTCACGAGCCTCATGAGAAGCCGTATGCTTTTAATGCAATCAAACTTAAAAGGTGTAAGATAAACTTATAGTCGCCTTGTGCTATTAAAAACTCATTTGTTTCATATATTACTCTGAAACGCTCTATCAGTATTTATAATTCACCGTCATAAAGATATCTTACAGCAGTTTTACTTGAAATTACTTATGGATTGCTAATATCTTGTAAAAATCTTATCTTATCTTGTAATAAATACCATATATACATAATTGATAAGTTTAAACAGAAGACGTTTGATGTTTAAATAGATAGTCACTAGGAAGTAGAAGAAACGTTTTGATCACGAAAGCAGGAAAAAAAACAAGGTTTACAACAATTTGCGGCAAAGTATTATGTTCCTCTTGCAAAGGCTTGTCATACAATAAACGCTAATTCTTATCAGCTACAGGACACAGGTTAAAGGGACTGTAAACCACGAATGACGAAAAAAGAAAAGTTCTTAAATACCGTTTTTTTTTTTACAATTATTAGTTTATATTGATTAAAATATCAGGACTGGTATATAAAATTACTTGAAAAAAGTTGTTTGCATACCCAGTAAAAATAAATAAATACAAAAATAAATTATTCGTCGTCACGTGGTAAACCCAGGAATGCAAATTGTGCATGCATAGTAAATTGTATATATTTTATTTATACAATGATCAATCTTCTTGCATTATTTATAGTGTGTATATCGTTATGTCACCTATTTTTTCGCGATTTCACATCGCGAAAATTTATAACCGAATATACTGAAAATATGAAGTTTTTTCAAGTAATTTAATATACCAGTCGTGATATTTTAATCAACATAAACTAATAATTGTAAAAAAATACGGTATTTTTTTACTTTTCTTTTTTCGTCATTCGTGGTTTACAGTCCCTTTAAGGGGCGTATATGTTAATTCATAACATTTATCCCTGTAGCCTTACACATTGACCTAGGAGCATTTGAGTTGTTCGCAATACTTCTACCGGTCGTTGGAAATAATGTACATACTTATTTTAGGAATGGGAGAATACACTTTTTAAATTATTTTAAATACGTTTTTGGTAAAACAAAACTATTTTTACTCGTTACTTGAAAGTTATTTGCATCTTATAAGAATAGGTATAATATATCCTTGTTTGAGCGTGCAATATCATAATGCCTTTTGTATGCAGAGATTTAATTCCGGATTGGAATTCTACACTGTCGAGTCATTTGAAAGCGATCTTCATTTACGTAAAATCTTAAGCTTTATTTCTGAAACAATAGTTGAATACACCAATTAATAAAGAACATGGTCGACCAATAATGCAATTCGGACTGACAATAGAATTGAAAAACAAGTTCATTCTGATTAAACAATACAAATGTTAAGATAACAAATATTGCACGCTTTGGTTATATATATATGTATATATATATATATACATATATATATATATATATGTGTGTGTCATCGGCTATAGAAATCAGTACAAATGAGGAAAAATTACATTTTTGTT
>VMBQ01004137.1:30025-90909 GCA_007657795.1 Dreissena rostriformis | reverse complement strand
CTTTGCAAACAGTTTGGATCCAGATGAGACGCCACAAAAAGTGGTGTCTCATCAGGATCCAAACTGTTTGCTATTCTGATAGTATTTTTTGAAGAAAAAAAAACGAAAAAGGTAATTTTAGAAATTCAGCAGACAACATTTTAGCAGACGACAAATTCCCCAGCATGCAAAGGGTTAAGATTGATCCCATGCACCTGTCCTCATACACTCACAGTCATTCATGGCATCTAGTCTTCAAGATCATTAAAACATATTATTAGTTCGGTAAGTGAATTTATTGGAGTCATCATGAATGAAATAATACGGCTTATTTGGGTAGCAGGATTTTTTGTCCCCAAGCTTGTTTTGCCCAGTCTGAAAAGTCTAATTATTTTATTAATACTTTTGTTAGCAACACTTTTCACTATCGATTTAACGAATGGCGTGTGAACCGGTAGCAACAAGCTGTCTGGCAGCGAATACAGTACCACAATTTGATTGGTTGAAAATACAACTGTAGGAACGATGCATTATATCACAAATCACAATTGTACTCTAAACAATCTTATAATTATGCTATGGAACAAAATGTAGAATAAAATGTAACAAAGAGCAATAACTCCAAAAGGATAAGGTGCAGAGTAACAGTTTTTTTGCACATTATTCAAATCTGTAGATAGATTTAATAGTCTAAGATATATGCTATGGAGAACCAAAAGGGGCCACCGAAACTGCACATGCTCTTCATCAATATGAGCCTCAATCTGGGAAAACCGGGCTTAATGCATATGCGTAGTTTTGTCCCAGATTTGCCTGTGCAATCAGCACAGGCTAATAAGTGACAACACTTTCCACTTTAATGGTATTTTTTGTTCAAAGGAAGTCTCTTTTTAGCGAAAATTCAATTGACTGTACAGGCTAATCTGGGTCGACACTATACGCACATGCGTTAAGCCCAGTTTTTGAAAAATGGGGCTTATATAAGTCAATTTTACAAGCAACAATCATCGTTTACTGAAACAACATTTATTTTCATGATACACAACAGACACATGATTCTAATTCAAATTCTATTCATTTGATCTAACAATCATGATTTTGCTCGTTTAGCTTTAGAGGCATGATTACCATAATAATACAGTGAGGATATCGTTGGCCTAAGTAACAATCTTGCACAAATAATGTAATAACAGAAAAATCGTACAATTATTACTTTGAGCATTGTTTTCTAGAGACGTTTGTTTTCGTTTATCACAAATACTGATGCATTCCTACAATGTAATTTTTTTTGAAGATGTTCAACTTGGTAAATCGCATAAAGTGATGAACAATTTTTTGACAGTTATATAAATTACAATGACAACAACCAGCTATTATTCATTAAAAAAAATCCGCGCAAAACAGACAATAACAATGCTTTTTTTACAAAATCCTACTTTATATTAAATTAACAGTCACAACATTGTATAGACTAAGCTCCAGGCTTCACATGTAATACTTTGTCACTGAGTCCTATTACTGGAATACATGAACAATAACTAACAATATATATATTTACAATTCATAATGGCATAATAACCTTTCTACAACTTGACTAAATGACTACCAGTATTTCAGTTTTCTGAAGAAGCAGAGATAATTGAACATCGGTCAATGAGTTTTCCAAAAAATTGTTCTGATCAAATCAGCAAAGATGCTGGTAATGGTACTGGAGATGACTTTAAGTCCAAAAGAGGCTTGGAGATCTTGAATTTAATGAGCCTTGTTCTGGGAAAACGGGGCTTAATGCATGTGCTTTAAGTGTCATCTCTGATTAGCCTGTGCAGTCCACACAGGCTTATCAGGAACAACACTTCCTGCCTAGACGAGATTTCTTTACGAAGAGACTTCGATTTATTACAAAATTCAGTGAAATCAGACTGCACAGGCTAACCTGGGATGACACTTTACTCACATGCATTAAACCCGTTTTCCCAAAACAAGGCTCAAATGAAATCAACGAAGATGTGGATGATCTTGTGTCTTGAGTCTTGCATACAGATGAGATCTAAGTAGAAATTGATGAGGATGCTTGCAACTTAGAATCTGACACAGATGTTGATGATGATGGTGACGATTTCACTGATGGCAAGGACTTTAATAATGGCGATGACTTTGCTGAAGGGGATGACTTCGCTGATGGTGACGACCTCACGGTTGGTGAGGACTTCGCTGATGGTGATGACTTTATCTTTGGTGAGGATTTCACGTCGGACACTGACATGCGTGTCTTGCGTTTGGGACTGGCTGAGGCAGGGCTTGAGGAGTTGCTGCCCCTTAATCGACTCTTCACATCGCGTACCAGCTGACGGAGCTCGTCCTGCATCAACAAAGCAACACAAAACTTTTGTTAGTTCAATAACGCAATAAAGCTCTTTCATTTCCATAGCAGATAGTTCAATAATGCAATAAAGCTCTTTCATTTCCATAGCAGATATCTAGTTGGTTAAGTTAAAACCTATTTGTTTAAGCTGGATTGCATGAAAAACCTAAGGCGTATTGAAACACTCTCAATCCGTTTCCTGGACAGGGCCCTCTCTGGCCATCACCCACATCCCTCATGAGGGGAAATTTTCGTGCCATTAGCCTTTTATGGGGGATTTTTTTACTTACTCTCTCATTACTACATTATCACATGTTTGCACTATATTCATTGTTTTTTTTATATAATTTAGTATATTTGACACTCAAATTGGACCATATTGTTATGATGACTGTATTGTAAATCTTTCTTTTTTTCTAGGGGGAATTTTTCCAACAAAAGGGGGAAAAAGTATACTTTTTTGATGGGGGATGCCAACGATATTCGGCGGTAAAATATGCAGATTGAGGGCCCTGCTGGATGAACCAGTACTTGGTGTCTTGGGGAGATCTAAAGTACACTCCCACAATAGGTATTGAACAAGTGCCCTCCTGGTCACTAGGCGGACACCATATCCACTACACCACACTAACCTTCTGTTATATCTACAGGTCGTTACTGCTCTAGCAGAACTATGTGACTATTTTATGTAGGAAGTACCACACATGTCATGCTGGTGCAAAGAAATATAAGTAGCCACTATGAATTTTGTACAAATGACTATTCTTATCAAATACTTTCATAAAAATAATAATTTTCGAATCTGTTACAACACTTTTCATAGCAGGTTCAACAAATTCAATAAATCTGGAGCCCGTCATATTAAAAATTGTACAACAAATTTAAGTTATGATAAAAGTTTTGACGGAGTTTAAACGCAAAGCGCCAACCTGGACGGTTATTTAATTTGTGTATTTCTATTATCTTTACTTTAAATCTTTCACATGTCCTGTATATAAGGAACATAAAATCCATAAATGTAAATTTGTTGATAGCTAAAATTAAGTCGTCACTTAAAGTTGTTGTAAGATCTTTTATAAGACAGGGCCAAGCACACATACATTTTATAACATACATTTCAATATGAAGATTTCATAACAAAGATATAACAGAATTTTAACAAATGTCTAAACCATTATATGAGCCTCAGTCTGGGAAAACTGGGCTTAATGCATGTGCATTGAGTGTGTCCCAGAACAGCCTGTGCAATATGCAAAGGCTAATTAGGAACAACACTTTCCGCTTGTATGGCATTTTTCATTTAAAGGAGGGTTCTCTTAACAAAAATCCAGTGTAGGCGGAGAGTTTTGTCCCTGATTAGCCGGTGTGGACTGCACAGGCTAATATGAGAGGACACTTTGCGCACATGCGTTCAGCCCAGTTTTCATAGAACGCAGCTCATATGTTCAATTAATATTTCTTTTCTGCAAATTATCATGCCAAATATGCATTTTCTGTCTCGGATAGAAGTAAGAATTAAGGATGTAAGCACCTCAGAATATCTGAACATGAGCTTGCAGTTCTTGAGATTCTTCTTCTTCTGCAGGTGCAGCAGTCCCTGTTCCAGTGAGAAAGCGCTGTTCTCATGGGAGTTCAACACCTGCAAAAATCAGCCTAAATTTAATGTGTGCGCATAGTCAGTTGCGTATCAAATAGTAATATACTTTGTAATTCATAACTACAAAACGGTTTATAATGTACAAATAGTAATATACTTTGTAATTCATAACTACAAAACTGTTTATAATCTACAAATTGGATTGTCTCCTATCGTGTAAGTGTGGTAATATATTTTATTTTATTTAAACCCTTTGCATGCTGGGAATTTTGTTGTCTGCAAAAATGTTGTCTGCTGAATTTCTAAAATTAGCATTTTATTTGATTTTTTTCAAAGACCACTATCAGAATAGCAAACAGTTTGGATCCTGATGAGACGCCACGTTCTGTGGCGTCTCATCTGGATCCAAACTGTTTGCAAAGGCCTTTAAAATTCGGTTCTAGCACTGAAAGAGATTAATAAAATTAATCAGTTTAACTTTAATTTCCTCAAGGATCTTTATTATTTTCTAACAGATGTGGAAGTTTTTATGATGCATATACTCATTGAACACTTTTAGAATTTTTAGAACCATACGTCTCTCGTAACTCTTTTAGAGTGGTTTTGTACATATATATATATATAATGATTTTGTTGTCTGTCCTGCATTACATGAGCCCGCAACTATGAAAAATCTTTATTAGGTATTTGAGTCTTGTTCTGGAAAAACTGGGTTTAATGCATGTGCGTGAAGTGTTGTCCCAGATTAGCCTGTGAAGTCCATACATGCTAATCAGGGACAAAACTTTCCGCCTAGAGTGGAGTTTTGTTAAGAAGAGACTTCATTTAAAAATTCCATAAAAGCAGAAAGTGTGGTCCCTGATTAGCCAGTGGGGACTGAAGTGGCTAATCTGGGAGGACACTTTATGCACATGCATCAAGCACAGTTTTTCCAGAACAAGGCTCAAATACCTCATAAACATGAAATGTTCACAGTAGTGACGGATATCTCCCCGACGCCGCATAATGTAATATGTAGCAAATTGTAACAATGAAAAATTGGACCCTGGGGCACGGCCAGTTTTGACCACTGGAGGCATTTTTTCAAAAAAAAATGTAAACAAGAGATGTGTTTGTCAGAAACACAATGCCCCCTACTGCGCCGCTTTGAAAAAAAAAGAAAAGACATTTGACCTTGAAGGATGACCTTGACCTTTCACCACTCNTTACACTGACAATGGGCCTCTTCTGTACCTCTAGGATAAAAGGATGCAGGAACGCGAAGTGTCTTACAACCCACTTGTCTCTCTCTGTCAGTTTGGTATCCTCATTGCCAGATTGTTTCTTCTTGAGCCTGCCGTATCTACTTCTGAGGCTATAGTGTACCAGGTCTTAAGAACGGGAACAGACTTTCTGATCTCAGTAGCTTTCTCTTTCCACATTAACTCTTTCTTTTCAGTTTTTTTTGGTAAGAAGTCAGCTTCTTATTATAAAGTATCGGGTGTGCCTCCAGCCGCTCAACCATAGTATGTTCTCCTACTGGTGTTAGAGTGGACACTAGTTTTGTCTTCTTTGGTCGGGTATCGACAACGCTAGACAAATCTGATTCGGTTCCGCTTTCTGTTGTTTCAGTGGGCACACTGTTACAGATAGGTTCTGGTTCAGGAACAACCTCAAACCCATCACTCGCTGGTGATGGAGTTTTCGGTTTATCTGTCGTAGCTGCTTTGCAGCCCCCTTCCTTCTCGGCATATTTTCTGATATAAATTACTTTACTTGTGCTCAAAAGAAAGTCGCAGATTCAATGATCAGATCGAGCCGAATTGCAGTATTTATATGCAGACATAGAACGCGGTGAGAACGTGATGAGCGCGTGGTAAGAACGCAGTGCTATCTTGGCGGTCGTAGTAGCAACCTAGTACGAGCGTAGTTAAAGCATAGCATGAACGTGTTGGACGTGGTACCCGCCTGAATACACGCGCCATAAGAACATAGTGGGAAGTTGGGAACGTGTTGGACGCAGTAGGAACTTAGCGCAAACGTGTTATGTGCGTAGTAGGTACTTGAGAAATGCATTTTTTTTACAATTTTTACCACTTCCTCGCTACGTCCTACGACATTTTCAGGACGCAGCGAGGTCTTCATGGACGTGGTCAAAGTGTGAAGGGGGCTTAAACAAGTTCAACTATGCTATACACTTCAAAATAATGTCTATGATTAAAGGCCTTTTAAACGTGAATATTTAATAGAGTGACCGTGTACTCTTCTTGCTTCCAGGTGTCTTTCAGCGAAGCGTAGCGGTTTTGTAACGCCGGCCTTGGCTTCCCCCCTGTCCAAGTCTACTTCATCTTCAGTTTCAATCGGGAAACACGGCGATTACTGTCCGAAGCCACGTCTGCACATTGCTTG
The DNA here is from genome assembly GCA_007657795.1 of Dreissena rostriformis. Taxonomy (NCBI): domain Eukaryota; kingdom Metazoa; phylum Mollusca; class Bivalvia; order Myida; family Dreissenidae; genus Dreissena; species Dreissena rostriformis. The sequence goes on along the minus strand of VMBQ01004137.1, from coordinate 84,583 downwards.
ACACGTACATCCTGAATAGAGCGACGAAACTTCCTCACGTTGCACATGTGTTCGATCTTGTTCTCAGGTCTGGTGACACCCATGTTGCCTAGTGTATCCTTCTGTGATGGAAAACCCTTCCTCCAATGACCAGGTTACTTGTGAGGCACAGGTCGGCGAATCTCTCACCGTTGTCGTGTATCGCGCTTAACTCTTGCTTCCCCGTGATCGCCTCATATCCTCGGTTGTCACTGACGATCTTGGCATTGTGTGCCGCACTCTCCTGATCATGCCCAGAAAACAACAGTTACTCACCGGGAGAAGGTCGCACCTACTCAGATCAGTCCATCTTGTTTCACTGATTCTTAAGATGGTGAGGTTGAACTTCTTCATCTCTGCAGCCTTTTGTGATGTCTTTCCGTTCTTGTACATGGTTCGGACGTTCCAAATACCGATTGTGGTTTTGGTCCTGGTGGAGATGATGGTCTTCGGCCTGACGACTTCCAGTTGACTCTGGCTTTCACTGTCCGGCGTCATACGTCCTCCAGCCAGCTGGAGATCCACATTCTCCCATGTCCGTGACGTCTGTTGTTATTCTGTTTGGCGTTTCTGTATAAAAAGGGGTTTTGACAGAAAAGGGTTTGCCCAACCCTCCTTAGTTTTTAGCACGGGCTTGTGGCCGTCCTTGTCGGAATTCCAATTACATCTACCTGCCGATTAAGTTTCAAAAGGATACATGTTTTAGTTCATACGTCCATGGCGATTCCAATATACCCCCATTCATCCAATTTTTTTTTTACATTTTAACATTCAAAACAAAGTTTAGATAAACTGTTTACGAATATATCCACACTGTATTTCTGACTTTAAACGTGTATACAACTTTGTATACTCATACTCATTTGTCATTCATAAAAAATAAGCTCATAGGGAAATCTTAACAATATGGAAGGGTTTTAACGTAATTCTGTTTATTGTTGAAAAACTCTTAGCGACTTAAATCAACATAAATATGACATTGACCTTAAGGCGAAAATACATTGTGATGACTATATTAGCAGTACCAGATTACCCATTAGGCAGAGTAGGCAACTGCCTATGGGACCGCGACCTTAAGGGGCCGCATGAAAATGTTACGAAAGAGTGTGTATTTACTTGCTTAATTAGCCTGCAACACGTTATTTTTGCGGTACTAAATAAACAATCATTCTCGTGTAAACCCCGTATTTCGGATAAATGATTGTAGATACAATCATGTTTTACTTAACTTCATTTCAGAATAACTATTGTATTACGAAAATTCATAAATGGTAAGTGCAGTCACAACAAAACCAACACCACCGTAGGGGCCTTGGACGTGGGCCCCAAAAGTTTCACTGCCTATGGGCCTCCACGGTGCTTAATCCGGCACTGTATATTAGTGTCCGAATGTCCGGACAGGAATCAAATTAGGGACGTACACGTGGGTTTATTTTCATATTACTGTTTTAAGCTCTGACGAATTTATTTTAATTTATTTGAGTATATTTGATATAAGGACAAACATTGATAATATACATACAATAATATCGAGAAATAAGAAAATAATTGCCATGTGTTGAATGCATATATTGTCATTATTTTTGTACTGGCTTTGTTTTTGCATAACATTGGGGACTACTTTTGAGTTTTATTCTTCAGTTCATGTTCGAAGTCCGTGGACCAAGTGGATTTAACTTTGTTTAAACATGATTGATTTGGAAAAAAAAAGCATATTTTACCCAACCTATTCATCTGAACCTGACAGTACATGCATGTATGTCAAAGCTGCTTGTTTTATGTCAAATTTGTTTTTGTCAGTTTTCATCAGTTTAACTGACATATAAAGAAAATAATCTGATACCCTATTGTTACGTTATAATCGCACAAATTGCATGCGATCTAAAATTGCTGGAAATAACAAACAAACGTTAACAAATACACACCTTTCTCATGAATTACTGTATAAATATACCAACTTAAAACCACATTAACACGCGCTTACGCCCTTAAATCGAGTAAAGCGCATCGCAGTTGACATACTCGTACTGGCGTCCTTAATGGCTTTAACTTGTGTAACACTTAATACATACATAATTTATTCCAATACAATTGACACGAATCAGGGTGATATTCTCGAGCTATACAACTGATAGCTCTGGCTCTACTTAAATTCACGGACACGTATACCGAACAGGCCGTTTCCAATAATAGATAAATATTTATTTAGATTGATTACAGCAGGAACAGTCTGCAGTCTATTTTTGCAATATATTAAAGTGTACAATTATGTCTTAACATGTTCTACACAATACATGGCTTTGTTTCGATAAGTCAGGGTTTCTTGTTGCTGAAACTTATTGCGCGTTACGCAAATGATCCCCATATTTACCATTAACAAGAATGGTGGACGTTCCATCAGAGATACGCTAAACATCCAGTGTGTCGAATGTTTTACACATCAACGCCGTTTCATTGTACTGCGCAGCTACGCATTGGACGTCCCTAGAAGCGACGAACGCACATTGAATGATCGTATGGACTTCTCTTTCGTTGCCTATTGTGTCAACTTTCAAGACAAACTTCTAAATATTGATGCATATTGCCCGACACAAAACAATACACAAAACAATGCATATAACGTAAAAAGGTGATTAAAACTGAGGTCATCGCGTGTCAATGCTTAAAGCAAATCATTAGGATATAAAAGCCGTTTAAGGGCACACATCCTTACCGGAATTAATCCCATTGCACGCCGTTGACCATAAACAAAAACCAGAATGCGGATTGTCCGAATTTGAAAACAATACCAGCTAGAATCAATAGAAAAGTGTCTATGTAAAGCATTTATTTGACGGTATAATAAACATTTATGTAATAGTTCTTGATGTGTAAATATAATCATAATAACGTCAATATTACCAAAATGGCTAGGGAGGACATATACTCCCAAAAAGGTTCCTTGTTTGCTTTCATCCAAACATACGGCTTGCATTTTTGCTTGTGATTACTCTTGCAACACTCTGCATCGTAGAACCAAATTATATTGGGACTATCTGCTTTCTGTTTGATTGTTGCTGCCCTTTTGTTCTTCAAAGTGCCTTACTTTAAATTGCAAATACCTCAGTGTTTTCTACAAAGTGTTATATTTTATATCGCTTGATTACATCTATCAAAATACATGTAATATCCTTTTACCTCCTTATTTGTATATTAAACATTTGATACTGATACATAAAACATGGCACATTAAGGAGACCATTACATCATGTTTAACAATTGATACAAATTACCCACAGGAAGTGAGATAAAACTTGAAATAACATATAACATGAATATTTATATCAAACAGTGTCATTGATATTGGTTCCGAACACCGCTGCTATATAACTGCCCTTGTGGGAAAATATTAAAAGTAATTTATTCACACAGCGCAGTGATAATTAATGACAATTTATAAGTTAACAGCCACCAGATCCCGTGATTACAGATTCCTAGTGGATGTTTTCCTGTGTTTCCGGTTCCAAGTGCGTGTAAGTCATTATTAAACATTTATGGAACGGTGTGAAATAGGCAATGCGTTGAAGGAAAAATGAGGTTAATCGCGACGGATCAATGTTGACCCGAATTCAGGAAAACATAACAAGGATAATTAATTTTCATTCATACGGGCCTTATCTCTTTGATACAAACCCGTGTCATCAAAAACGGTTTTCCATATTGTGCAATGAAATAAATGCAGTGGAAAAGCACTGTATCGTAAAGAGGGACTCTGACAATAGTTTACCGTAATTTTGGACCATAGCCATTTCGTATTTCATTATTTGTGGACGGAAAATTGATGTATATCGCGACGGTCTTGGTTGAGGACCAGCTTGCGGTGGTATATGAGAAGATAATGTTAGTAATTAACTTTACACGTCTTTATCAATCATGAGACCCCTGATTTGTATGTGGAGCTGGATTCTAGCCGTTTTTAATAGTATTCTAGCTTCGGCTTCAGTTCGTTTTCTCAATTCACACTTTTCCTGTGAAACCTGGTTTACCAGTACAAAGTGCACAAACGTATGACAGTAATTAAAATCTGCTTAACTTGCAACAGAGAAACGGGAGAATGTCTGTAGAAAGGATTTAATGACAAATCCCCACACAGCAGTCCAATGTTCTACCTACTGAGCTAGCCGGCTCGTTTTAAGGGCATTACCAGTGTATACCAGAGCGGCATGACTGGAAAAAAACGTTATACCACTATATTATGCTAAACCCAGCTATTACATTTCTGGGACATGTGGATTCATAAAATATTTTGAAGATTTTTTAATTACTAATATATATGTCTATATAAATCATGTGATCGATGTGGGGTGGTTACTTTAAACCCAGGAGCATGGCTCGTACAAACTTTGTAGATGGCCATTTGATGATGTTACACAATAAACCTTAAACCTCTGGTTTCACGTGACACGGTTTTTAAGCTATTTACTAGGGCATGAGTTGAACAAAATGTGAACTCGACCTCAATCTATTAAATATAAATAATGTGAATACCAAATATCAAAGCTATATTTTGTGTGGTTTCAGAGATGTTTTCAGTTATTTACTATGTAACTTTATGTAATAAGGCAAAAATGGAATGGTCAATGAAATGAATTGCCCATTGGCATGATTTAAGGAAAACTTAGTACAGGACCACTATACTAAGTTTCCCACCAAATATTCAATCCCTGACACAATTGGCTGCATGCAATAATATATNTATATATATAAAGTAATTTTCTATACATCTATATAAATCATGTGACCCTTGGGACGTTGCCAGCTTTGACCACACGGGCATGATTTGAAAAAAAACTTAATAGACGACATTGCAGACAAACTATTCAATCTCTGACAATTGAGTTATTTCAGTGAGTAAGATTTCTTTATTTCGAATGAAATGGAAATCATTTTTGTTATTTACTGAATACACAAAAATCTGTGACTTGAATTTGAATATTATCATGGTTGACTGAAGAAACGCGTATGCTTTTTTTCATTCTAACTTTTCATTGCTTCTTTCCTTGGCATGGTATAAAATTCATGCTAAAATGCATAAGCAAACAGCGTTTTTTCTTGCATCACATAAATTATCGTGTCATTACGAATATTGATACGTTTATTCGATTGAAAATGTTAATGGAAACTGAGTCAGGTTACACGAGTTATTGATTACTGTTAGTACTAATTTATTTGCAGATACGAGCAGGCCATACATGTTTTAATTGCGACGCAAAGTATTCAATAACTGATTGAATAATGTATTAGACATTTTGACGCGTATTTGTTTTACTTGTGTAGCTCTTGTAAATAAGATGTTCCACGGCCTGAAACACAGTTGCATTCAAAACGGATTCGGTAGAGTCTCACTTTTTGAATCCAATTATATACATCTATTTGTGTGTTTCAGTAAGTGAGACAAATTTTTAATCAAAAATATAATTACTACCTTCAACTGAGTGTAGATAGCTATTCTGAAAATAAAGTATAAAACTTTTGTAAAATAAAATACTTCTATTGTTTTAAGCAAAATAATACAAAACAGATATCTCAACTACAAAATGACTAAATTAACTCTCTTAGAAAGCATTGTAATAGGATCAAATAAATATCTGACATGTGTTTATTTCTATTTCAAAAAGACTCATTATTTGAAGCGATCATGTTTTGATTGACATTTTTGCTGCGTTTCGCGAATATCTTTTCTTAATTAGATATGGTTGAAGGCATTAACGCGAACACTGGTACACGCATTATATACATGTATAGGTTTTCGACTAGCAGACTAAAATCATTTTAAGCCTCAGACAACTGTACTTTCCAAAAAGTTAGAATATCTATTTATCAGAACTCTTCTTCTTCTTCTTTAATACTCATCAACGTGTTATCGGTTTTTGTTAAAAAAAAAGATCGTATATAGCCGTTTTAATGCGCCATAGTACATAAAAACGTCGAAACCACGAAAATCTGACAAAAATCTTGTTCCCACTCTAGATGCAACAATCAATGCATATTAAATAGATAATGGTTTAAACGCACGTTTAAATAATAACTGTACTTTACCATCAATAGCAATATTATATATTTGTTGTCTGATATAAAGATTTATTTACTTCAAATTTACAAATTGCTATACTTTTATCTATGTTTAATGAAAGCAAGTGCATACATGTGGAAACAATGACCCCTGATTGGTTGCACTGATTGGTATGATACCGTGGGTCGTGTACACATTAGGACCAACCTCTGTTCACAATTTGGTATTATTTTTAAACTAGATAACGACCTAATAAATAATTACTCAATGTTTGGCGGGAATACGTCCAGCCACTCTCACTGAGGATCGTTTTATATTCATAGATACATAACTGCGTTGTGATTCATTCTCAACTCAACTTGGGAACGTGAAACACGTTCATTTCTTGTTTTATGAACCGTATTTAATGTTTTTAATGTTTTTAATGTAATAATGCATAATTCATACACATAATATGTAACTGTAATATGGTTTTCCAATCCCTTTGGCGTTCGAAACTTTATTCAGAGTGCGCATGTCTCATTATTGGAAATGTGAGCTGTTCACTTTCACTTCAGCAAGCGAGGCATCAAGATGTGTGGAAAAGTGTGGAGAGTTATGATTCTGGTCCTCGCATTTGCGAGATATCGTGGCGCATCAAAGACACACAAATTCACGAGAGTGTCTAACGCGATCAACATGCCATATGTGGAAATATCACGCAGATCTGCCATGGGCCTCATATCATGTGCTGCACTTTGCAGTGATGGCTGTTGGTATCTGAAGTATGAGGACAGCGGATCGGGCTCAGGCACATGTGACCTCTACAGCCTATGGGACACGGTCTACACCAATCTCAAATTCGTGAATACTTCAGATCTGTACAAAAAGGTAAACACTTATTTATACTTTATTTACATGTTTGCTACACATAATGTATATCGTATCGTTATGCTCATATATATAAGTAAATTACTATTACTATTGAAGGCATATTTTCAATTACACATTCTTCCTTTTTTGGGTAACCCTCTTCATTGGAAATATTAAAAATATTTATTAACGGTTTGTTTTCCGTCAGTGACTACACTGTTTAATACAAAAAAAAATGAGAGCAAAAGTCTCTCGCTAAATTATAAAAGTGTAAACAAATATATCAAAGATAGGAAACCTCAACTACAAATCGGTTGGTCATCAATTTGTCTGAATGCGAATTCAAAAGTTTCGCTTTCTTTTGTTTCTGCAAAGCCAATACACCTCTACAGTGCGCACAATTACTAGAAACAGACTACAACTTGTGGTAGTTTTCAGAAACACATGAACATAAAGAATGTCCATAGATCAATTATTTAATCATAATTATTGTTTTTATTAGGAATCGATTTTGTTTCTTGAATACCAATTACAGATTAACCATTAAGTTCATAAGGAGATGTTTATGTATCATTCTTTACGACTCTCTCAGAAAGAATGCCTTACAATCTTGTTCGAAAAAATTGCTGATTGTAATTATATTATATGTATGTCGTTTAATTGTTACAGTGTTTACTATTTTTGGTACATGTGTTTGTTTTCTAGGGATTTATATAGATTTCATACATAAGGTATTAAAAGTATTTGCGTTATTAAATTTTTTATTTGAGTTGCTTGTATAGGATATATGTCGCGTTCTGAGAAAACTGGGCATAATGCATGTGCGTAAAGTGTCGTCCCAGATTAGCCTGTGCAGTCCGCACAGGCTAATCAGGGACGACACTTTCCGCTTTTATGACATTTTTCGTTTAAATGAATTCTCTTCTTAGCAAAAATCCAATTTATGCGGACAGTGTCGTACCTGATTAGCCTGTGCGGACTGCACAGGCTAATCTGGGACGACACTTTACGCACATGTATTATGCCCAGTTTTCTCAGAACACGACACATATATGCACTTGACTGCTTATTTGCATGGTCATCATATGTATCAATGCCATTTATTTTCATGCTTTTAAAAAAAACTTAAATTGCTTGTATAAATTAAACTCGAATGAAGTTCCGTAAAATCTGATAATTATAATTGCACTACTTGTTGATGTAATTTAATCTAAAAGTTTAATTAAGTTAACGATTATTGTTATTCACATTAATTGCATATTATATAATGATATGACAAACGATGGAGTTGATTTCAATATTAAACCGTTGAGAAGTGCCATATGAAATCATGTTTATTAAATGGTGTGTACCATATTAATATCAATAAGTGTTACTTAAATAAACTTTAGTTGGAAACAACTAACCAGCAGACTTATAGAAGAGTGAGTCATTTTTAAAAAACAGGTTAAACATTTAAAAAAAAAGGGTAATTTCGCAGACTAATGCGCGATAAACGGTTCATGATTTTGGTTGTGATTTGTATGATTTTCAAATTCGATATCAATTGTCCTGTAATAAGCAAAAGAAGATATTTGTTTTAAATGCAATACCCTCGCTTCTTTCGACATCCCTGAAATACATCAGGTACTGGTTCTACCCAGGAAACGGACTCGTGGCGTCTCAATAAGCCTTAGACTTTTGATGCAATCGAGCTTAAATTAATCATTTAATATAAAATAATAAAGATCCGGGTCAATGTTGACAACAAGTCGCTTTATACAGTAATAGCTCGCACCAATAAAGCCAGTTTTTTACTGATCCATAAACCGGCACTCAACTGGCATTTCTGACTCAGCTGAACGAGTCGCTGATATTGAGATATTTTAAATATTAGTTTACATTAATTATATGTATATCCTTTGTAGTAATCTTAATATATGTGTGCTTAATCTATATCTAAGTGTTTTTGTTTCAGTTTTTCTGTTTTAATTTGTTTAGAATACTTGGAACAAACGTGTGATGATTTTCTTTATATAATTGTGAAATCGATAGAAATGCACAGCCTTGTTTTTTTTAGATAAAAACAATAACATGTGTAGATTCTGTATATATCATTACAAAACAGAAACATCATCGTAAAACAAAAGCGCATAGATAAAATATTTTATTGATACGGTGATATTTGGTTAAATATTTGGAAATAACAGCTCAATACGTTTAGTGAAGTATTATTTGCTTTTGAAAGACGATACTTTCAACTCATCGAATGGCTTAACAACTATTTGAATGGCGATCATTTAGTCCAATATTTGAATATTCGAATACTTTTGTCGGCCCCTAATATTGCGTTTCGTAACGAGAACAACACCCTTTTACACACTTCGTACAACAACATATTATTTATACATACCCAAACAAGCGGTTTCCATCTAATTCCTTATTATTATGCGTATTCTATTCGACAGGTCTATCCCCCCGCCAATGTTTTTGTTGGAAACTTGAAGAAGCAAACCTGGGAAAATACCAGAGCCTTCTGTAAGAGTCAGGGTGGCGACTTAGCCATCGTCAACTCCACCGCCAAGATGCAGAGAATGTACAACCTGCCAGGTATGCTTGCTTCGCCTGCAACTATCTATGTTGGGGGCCAGCGAATCGGGAATGGGAACTGGACATGGGTGTCCGGAGAGGTTGTGACGCAGAAAGTGGAGGGAAACCAAAACTGCCTGTTTTGGTTTGGGTCTAGGCTATATACTGAAGATTGCTGGCGTGTCTGCAAGTCAGCTTGTGAATATCAATTTTAAAGACGAGTTTCGAATGTTTTCGTCTGAACAGCATGAACTTGTATTCTTGTAATGCACAGTCTCAATATAAGGTTACTATTTCTTATTTTAGTTATTTTAAAATAAATATCTTCATCATTCCATCGAATGTGTTGAGTTATTTAAATTTCCCCTTTTTGAAAATGTTTTGCAAAGAAAGAAATGATAAGGATTGGTAGAATTGTTCTGTACTGTACTACCTAATGATTTAGACAGTACCGTGCAATGCCTCAGTCCGCCACTGTCCTTAATCCGCTACCCACTCCAAATGAGCATTGGAAAATGGTGATTATTATTGTGTACGTCTTTTCAATACAGAAGAATAAATAAGCAATACTGAAAATGGATTGAGATTGATTTGGCGATATCTTAAATATGTAATAATGTTTGTGTCAGTGACCCCCTAATTGTAGATGTATGGCACAGGGGGGATTTATATATGATACAGCGCATGCGCAATTTTGAGGCCCCGAATTCTGTCCATGACAGAGCGAGTCATCGTGTTATGTGCATACACCTTTATTGTTATTAAACGCTTTTATTTTAAATTTTAACACGGAAAAGGATGTAAATCAAACACTGAAGTGGATGTTGATATTATACAACTATTTATATCATGTCGTTCAAAATGAGCTTCGTTCCCCCAACGAATGGCATCCGTTTCAGGGTTCTACAAATGATAACTGCTTAGGGGTATTTAAATACATTTCACCACTATATTGACAACATACTACTGCCTATGATTGAGTTAGAATAAACAGAAGCCAATAATTAAAAGAGTAATTTTAGAATAGACTCAAACGGTTGTAGATCAACGATTTAAAAAAACTCGAAAGTGAACGTCGTATGTTGGTACTTTTGTTTTGAACTAAATTGGAGTTACTTTGGATACGTGATTACATGAGAAACAATCCAAGCGTTTGAAACCTTTTTGCATATCGTATAAAGGCACTTTTATTTAATGGTGGATATAGGCACTTTCACAATAATTTTAACATAGTTTTGGCCTTTAATATCGCTTAATCATTTAACAATGCCAAATACTTATAATGAACACCAAAAATACCTGCAAACGCACATTGAACCTGACTTGTGTGATTGTTTGGGCCGACGGTTCACTACTTTTTAAAATATCGTTCAAATGACTTTACGCTTCATTGTAAAACATTTAGACACTGCAATCATACAAGTCTTAAGCAGAGCTTTCCTTTGACTTTCAAGTTAACCATATGACTCTTGTAGTTTAAGATTAAATGATTTTTGACTGTTCCGTTTAACTATTCAATGGTCAAAGTAATAATAGTCAAAGAAGAAATAACAACAACAAATAATCTCTGACATACTCCCAGAGATGTAAGCCTAAAAAAAGTTTAACTAAATAGCTGACATGATGTGATTAAAGCACTGTTTGGAACAGAGGAATCTTCTTTAGTACAGTTTACACATTATTTATTAATCAGAAACAATTATTTCTAATTGTTTGCTTTGAAATGCGACAAGGCAAATGCACATGCCTTTTTGCTGTATCAGGTCATCATTGGCTGTATTGTCTTGTTTAAAGAGAGATTAATATATTCCAGAATCACTCATATCTGGGTAACTTAACAGTCTTGCCATTTTACCAAATGAATAGTCGATACTGGAGTTTTATTATTACGCAATTATCTACGCCATAAACACCGGAAAAAAAAACGTTGTTAGCAGGCCTCCACAAATGTGTTACAAGAGAACTATTTCAAACACTCGGACCAATTCTTTCAATTTATGAAAAACTCAACAACTCACTAACTCACTAACTTACTTACTTACTAACTTACTCACTCACTCACTCACTCACTCACTCACTCACTCACTCACTCACTCACTCGCTCGCTCGCTCGCTTGCTTGTTTTCCTTCAGTCTCCACGAATCAAAAACACTCACTCGCAGAATCACTCATTTACTCGCTGACTGGCTTACCGACCGACTTATTCAGCTACTCGAAAAAGTGATCAAAGGAAAGACCAACTCACTCACTCACTCACTCACTACTCACTTACTACTCACTCACTACTTACTCACTCACTCACTACTCACTTACTCACTCACAAAATCACTCACTCAACTCATGACAAGTTGTTTTATATCAACAAATTAATTATTTCCACTATAATTTTCAAATAAATAGGGTAGGTATAGGTCGGCCGAATTTATTTTCCACTATCAATAACTATAGGCGTTCAATGAAAGGCTGTCCGGTAAGCGCAGTGGTTGGTTCACGCGCTTCTCACCAAGGCTTGGTTGGTGGTAACAATACCGGATAGGTGGTGTTTCCTCCGGGTACTCCGCCCCCCCCCCTCACAACACAAGACCACACCAGTATTGACAATCGTTCAGTAACAAATGAATAGATCAAACATATTTGCAGCTATAATTCAAACTTCATCTCAGCTTTCGTGAGTACATGTCCACACATAATGCAGCCTCAGGCGGGAAAGGATCTCATAAACTTCTAAATTCACACACAAACACATAAAAGAAATATATTTAAACCCGATCGTAATATTGGGAATTTTAATCAAATGTAACAAAACTGATCAAACACTCAACCTGGAATATAAAAAGTGTCTCAGGTCGGCAGCCTAATTTTACTTATTTAAGGCTTTAATGGGAATCAATGATGATTTCTATGGAGTGTTTTTGCTCAAATTAATTTTGATTATAGTTTATAAAGAGTATTATTATTGTCATACTTGGTCGAATTTATCCTATTCTCTAACTCTCATTAATTTATGTTATTGTGTTTATATGAATAACTATGGATCCACCGCACCTCAACATATCTTTTTAATATCCGAAACGTAGCTTTTGCATTACGAATTTCGAACGGAAATTTTTCTAGTTATGACGAGTAATATGCGATAATTTTCTATTCAGACTAAATAAAGCTTGAATAAATTTTACGCGTTATCAACGTTTTTTTTTTATGGCAATTGCTGGAGCCGTCGTGAATGGTACAACATGGACACATGTTTTGTGATTCTTTAGACCGAATGAAATATTGTGTTTCGTTTCGTAAAACCCAAATAAATAAACAAATTACATTTAATTTTCGCACGTCGTGCTTATGATTAGTCTTTATGATGTAGCTTTTGTAAGTATTGTGCGCTCACATTTACCTCGTTATTAAGTGAGTATGCTGGTGCGATTAAACCATGACATAATGTCTCCATGCGATTAGAATGGTAAGCAATTATTAAAACCACGTGACTTGCATGGAACCAATTTCCGATGAATGTATATGTAGCCGGTATGCAAGAGGTTATACCGATATTGACTATATTTTACTCCTCACACTGGTTATTTCCCTTTGGCGGCGAATCAAACACTGCTACGCATTTTGACAAGTTCAAGCTACTTATTTCGAAATATGTGTGTGCGTTCTAAATTTAAACCATGAAGACAAGGCGGTAAACAGAAAACAGAACGGCTTGGAAAAGAAAAAGAAATACAAATCGAAAAGAGTGTGTTTTCTAAAGAGAAAGAATATGAAGAGAGAAAGGGCCTGGAAAAGAACAGCAAAGAAGACATTAAACTTTATTTTCTCATTTATTGTGGTATTGTCTTGAGTATAAGCCACATGAGTATCATTTGGGAGATAATGTGATGCTCATCTTTCTTGAACAATTCAGTACACCTGTAAAAAGGGAACATTCAACTAATATTTAAGGACAAGTTGTCATCTCTCATTCATGTAGAGCAATACACACTTGCAAGTTGTATGTGTTTATTCTTAATAAGTACTGCACAAGAATCATTTGCTAAAAATCTTGAAGCCATATTATATAATGTTATGCAGAACTAGTAACACCATGATTAAACAGGTTTGTTTTTTTAAATCAAGAATATGGCCAAACGTTAACATTTACGTTTAACATTAACAAATTATATAAACTTATTAATTCTATTATATTATTATAAACTTGTTTTAAATAATAATACATACAATACACAAACTGTTAATTTATGACAGACTCTAACTATTAGAGGTATCATGATATTAACTAATTAATACAACGAATTGTAACACAAAAATAATTATTAATATAATTTATATGTTATCCGGTCCTTAATTTGATGAAAAGAATATAAATGTATTACTTGCGATCTCGGGTCTTTTTAGCCAGTACTACTATCGGCAATGATAGTCTGTATTGTATAAATACTAGACTGTCTTTCTTCGATTCTTCTCCTCAAACTGTTGTTAACATCGCGAAATGTGTTTGAATATTGTTTCACTTTCTGTTTGGATAATTTTGGATAAAGATGGGTTATAATATATGTATCCCGGAAAAAGCACCTTTTTGGAAAAACCCGCTAATCTGCTGGTGCAAATAAAGCTGACCCATTTATAATCCTTTCACAATCGCGCACCGTTTCAACCGTTATTATTTAAAGTAAGCTATCATTGGTTGATACATCGGACCAGCGTTGTTTGTACCGGGGTGATAAGTGGGGTTTTCTAAACGTGTGCTTTTCCGGGATCAGTCTATTCGTTGAAATGCAAACCGTTTGAACAATAGCTCCAAAATGTACATCAAATGAACGTTGTCAGTGCGCTCTTTTGATCAACATTTGTGTCCTGTTCTGACAAAACTGGGCAAACTGCTTGTGCGTAAATTGTCATCCCAGATTAGCCTGTGCAATCCGCACAGGCTAATCAGGGACGACAATTCCCGCTTTTATGGAGATAGAATATATATATATGATGGCTCTGTTTACGGGAGAGATATTATAACTCAACGAAGAGAAAAGACGCGCTTGATGAGGTATGTGTTCTGATTAAATGTTTTGTCTGTCCTACACATATTTAATTCGAAAAAATACATCTGTATTATTATTATATAAACTTTCGTTCTTACAATTTCCAAATTTTGAATAAACAGTCTATTGTTAGGGTAAATGAAGATTAACAAACATTTTAAGACATATTTTATATTGTTCAAAGCTTCAACATACCACGATCCTTTCCAATACCGTTGTTTCAGTTTAACGTGATAATAGGAATTGATATTCTGATTTGAAAACATGTTTGTATGTATGGAAACGAATACTGAAATGATATTCGAATATTCTTATTCATTATTCGAATATATTCGAATTTTCGATTTTCCAAATTTACAAACGTCAGGAACAAAGTACCGTTGGTGATCGCAACATTTTCCACTATAAATCTTATCTGATATGCATCTTTGAAAATGGTGATAGAGTGATCATTTAAAAAAACTAATAATTGATGTTTATAATGTTCGTAATGTGTCACTAAATACATTTTATTTTCATAAAGTATAAGATATTTCCCGTAAACATATTCTTGTAGTCCTCATTGATTTCAATAATATATTAAATTGCATGTTACCTTCGCCTTATCACTTGTGAAGTAATCCATACTTAATAATAGTTTCAATCAAAAATGTGCATGTATCTAGAATATATAGCCAGTTTGAAAAATGAACGCTCTCGGGTCTAAATTAATTGATACTTATTGCAAACAAATTTAATTGGTTATGATTTGGGTAACTGAATTCTGACGAGATAGTCATAGATTTAATACATGGATATAGCAATAAACATGATTGGCCGTTTGAAGTTAACGCAAGTATATTGTCTTAATTGCGAGACGCAGAACTGCGAAAATCAATGTCAATAATCTCGGATGATAGATAAAACACGGTGTGTTTACAGCCTTGCAAGTCTAAAAGATAAAACCACTTAAGACATAACTCCTACCCGGATAACCTCTCGTATGCCAATTATCATCTCGTTAACTAATAGCAGCTGTTATCCAAACACTAACTGAACACTAACTGATACACGAAAGTAGTCTGTTTTAGCCCAAAATTCGACTTTGCAAATGTTCAGTTGTGGGAAATTTGTTTGCACAAAAATCTAATACTGGAATTGGATTTTTTATTCGAATATTCGGCCAATTGTCGAATATTCTTTCCCATCTCTACTTTTAACATATATTGTCGATAACAGTGTAGCTTTGTGGGCATGCCAAGTTAGCGTTGTAGTCAGCCATCGGAATCTTCTTTGAGGTAAGCCATGAGCATGTTTTTGCTGTTCAAGTTTAGCTTTAAAGTCTGACATCGGCATCTGCTGGGCGTATTAATGAAGCTTTGCCATGGTCTGTTCCTTAATGTAGGTCTGCTGGAAGGTTCCAGCGCCATTTATTCGGTTCAAATCCTAAAGCTTTGTATTGGGCGTTCCAAAGCGATAACTCAAGATTTAGAAACCAGGAGTTTTCTTTTTTATATTGAATGTTGTTACGTATTGCATGCACTGTCCTTTATTGTATTGGCTATTGGACAGAAGCCTTAAAATCTACTAGACGGTGGTAGCAGGAATTTCTTTCTTGACAAATATTTCTAAAGCTTAATAATTCCTATTTGAACACTGATGTGCTTGTATTTTTTTATTGAATACATGGGTGTTTATAAATGAATATGTTGAATAAAAAGATACATGTTATTATACTGATAAATCACGATATATATTTGAATTAAAAAATACTACATCAAATCCAGAACATTCGTTTTCCTATAATATTTAAGATTTTCAGCTTGCGTTTTGTTTTAGTTTTATAATAGTTGGGCCCTTTAGTTGTGCAGCATCATGTGGGAGTACACATTAAAATCGGCTGTCTTGTCGTTCAATGTCCATTTTCATTTTCCAGGTCACCATCACACGATATTGCACGGCCTACTGGCCTACCGGTCCATATTTGAAGGACTTTAAGACAGAGGCATCAAAGGCAGGCTGATCGAGCCGCGTGCAGAGGACACGCTACTCGCGTATCTTTAATTATGTCATTATGGATATCTTTTTCTTTCAATGATGAAGTTGTTTTTAAGCTGTGTTTTATTCTGCTGGACTTTATTGTGATAAAATACTGTAACTGGTTCATCAGCATATACACAAAGAAAGTTGATACCTTAATTTGAGTTTATGTGACCCCTACTCTTCAATATTTCCAAAAGGGCAGTACTTGTTCTTTGAGGAATTTATATAAATTATTTGCAATTATTTTAATTTTCAGGTTTTGTACTTATATTCAGTCTACCTCAAAAGTTACATGAGCGAACGTTTTCTATGACTTTGAATTATATGAGAACATAATGGAATGATATTTGTAAAAAAGGCCATTTCCTTAAGTTAATCAGAATGAAAAAGCATGTTTTATGTCTAATAAACGTATATCAATAATCGACCATTAACAATAACAACGAGTCAAAAATGGACCGTTCATATTTCGATTACGACGAGGTAAATGATTATACCAAAAACGGTTTGTTTATCGTCTTATTATACGATTTTAATGCTGTTGTGTTTTATATAAATACCACGATCCCATTATTTATAAAACAAACAACAATAACAGATTTTCGGGCCTGGGAAATGTTTCTCTATGCATATATTCTCAATTAAAAAGAGCAAGAATTAAAGTGTATTCTGGTCTGATTTATTAAAAGTGAAAGATTAACGATGCCTCAATTGTTTTGACTCTTATATTATCTTAACCATTCTGTTTCTCTTGTTGTGAACTACCATACCAATACGCAAAATCAAATAATAACAAAGTCATTCTCGTTCTTGATATATGTATTATTGAATTGAACGTACAACTTTTATACGACCTTCAACACACACCGTTGACGTACGGATCCAAAGAATACAATTCAGTGCATATGGAATTAAATTTGAGTTGCCTCAAGACCTTTTAATACGCATTTATATATACATTTTGTATAGTGTAAACACAATAATTGTCATTAAATGACACGTACAGTTGAACAAGTCTTTAAAACAAGTTGTTTGAGTCGCGTTATTTTTGAAATTCGAGAGCATTTTAGGCATTTTAAGCGTTATGTAATTGATATTGTTAAGCATTAAATGATCAAAACTTCATTAAGGTACTTGTGCATTCGTAAGCAAACTTGAAATCGAAATTATATTTAACAGATATTTCCGCTTTTTTTGCTTGGTAACATGATCCTTTGTACAAGCTATTTGCACACATATCATATCATTAAAATTGACACGAAGTTTGTGTGATATGCATTTCATATGTAAAATATCTGTGAATTGCATAATATATTTCCGTCATTATGTACAAAGCTTAAATGTCCGGTGAATGTTGCATACATTTCCGACTTATTTATTTAGAAAAATGATATCTTAATGAAGACGTCTTAAAATAGACTGACCGAATCAATAGCAAAAAATACTTCAGAACAATATTCTAATAAATTGTGATATCCTTTATAATTTATCATAAGTAGGCTGATAACGTTCTGTTTATTTACTATTGTATTTATTCTTTGTAATTGTCTAGCATTGTGTTGTTTTCAATAAAATGACCACAAGGTGATGAGTTGATATATATCAAAGTAGTTATGCAAGCTATTTGACCAAGTTGGTAAACAACTGGATCATACACTGCAGTAGAGAAATTCATTGACGTCACAGAGAAGATTTGTCTTGGATTCATTGTGCGGACATCCGAGCGGAGAACGGAACAGTTCCTTACCACCTCACAACTGAACCATTTGCTATCGTTAAATTATATATGTTCTAGTTCGACCATATGTTCCGTTTGTAGTAACACTGTACTCAGTATTTATGTATGGAACCAATGTGCATTTTTAACCAGAAAACCTTCAAATCGACTTCATTTTTAATATGATCACGATGATTCTGAAATTTATTTTCGTTCAATATTTGAAGCTAAGACAATTGTTTTGTTGGATCTACTAGCGAAAAGAGACCCGATCAAGAACAACAATCCGCTAAATGCGGAGAAAACAATCACATACATTCCGAGGCGGACAGACAGCTTTCTGTTGTCATAAATCAAGCATTCGCCATCCCAGGACGGGCAGTTTGTCTCATTCCATAACCGACAAGAGGAATCAAATATGGCGCCCATTATGATTGGTCCGGGATTATGCCAAGCACCTGAATCATGATCCAATTAACACCGAGTGAGAGGTTCCTAGATTTCTCTTTTATGGACCTGTAATCATTTTTACGACATGTCATATCATTCTGAAACAATAGTTTAATGACATTTCATATTATTCTGAAACCATTGTTTTACGGCAAGACATATCATTCTGATAGCAGTGGTACTTAGTGGGAACTTTTGTTTAGCTACATAAAAATACAAATGTTTAACAACTAACGTTTGCATGCACACGATAAAATGGACTTAAAAGTATACACACGTTGACGTTCGTTAGACAAAAATTATTATTTTAACACCTTCCACCATGGAAATGTGCCTTAATTATAATTAATCCATGTAATTTTGTATTTTGCCTCAATTTAGCGTTCCATTCCTGATCTTTAACAATATACGGTATGTAAAATTAAACTTGATACGCCCGAGATAATTTTGATCACCACTCGAGTATAATAATCACCACTCGAGTATAATAATACAGTATACACCATCTGTTCCGTAGACTTACGATAGAATTGCAAGAGTCGATGGAGTTTCCAGAATGTGCGAAACGATCACCATCAAAACCAGGACTTGGGCAAAGATCCAGAAGTTGTTGCAACCACTGTAACAAAAACCTTCCGTGGCCCCTTGTAAACTTTCATTGTAACCGGGCGCGATAATGCAACTGCAGTTCCCGTATGAATTCTAAAGTGAAAGTAGAATAAGTAATTACTAAAGTGAATGATCAGTATGTAACGTTGTTAATTGTTTTATTAATTTAAAAGCACCGTAGGTAAATCTATACCGTATCGGTGATCGTTAATTAAGTAAATCTATTGTATGTGTCTGGCATTTCAATTTCATGGCAAATCCCTATGATATATTGTACATGTAAATATTATGATACAACACTTGAAAACGTATTGTTTTTAAAAATTACACTTCCATGCAAAAACAAATAGGCAGTTGTAATCACCTTTCCGTCTTTGGAATAGGCGTCCATACACCCAGCATCACAAGGTGACATGTACACGTAGCCATCTGCTCCGCACACGGGAGAGAACTCGTGTGTATCACAAGCACACGGGCGTTAACAGGGCCACGTGGTATTCAGCTGGGACCTGCAAAGGAAAATAATAACTTTAAAGCATGTGTTATGTAATGATTAAAGTTAATAAATGGAATAGTAAAATGAACTCGAGTAATGAAAACGTGATCAGGTATATTGCAATTTGCTTGTTTCACGTACTTGCTCTGACAAAAACAAATTGCGAATAATAATTCATGTCATTGTGTTAATTGTTTTAATAAAACAGTTGTTCAAGTTCTGATTATCGTTAACATGTGATCAATTGTGATAATGGCGATTGTACATGTATATTTTTGTGTAAGGATCAGAGACCAAATAACCACACGAACTGAATTCACGTAATATTGAAATATCGGAACTCTATATGTATATATACATTTTCAATTGATTTCCAGATGATAAGTCTCACAATGTTTATATTACTATATATATTTATGAAATCGTATCATTTTACATAGGGTATATCTTCGAATTGAGGTGCCGTCAATTTCTACTTTTGTGCTGCAATATAAACTATAAATGTGTCCGCTGGACACGAATGCGGCCGCTAGATTAAACTGCACACATAGCAAGTGTTTTGTGCCAAATACAATGTTAACAGTTAATGCAGCATGTACCGGTCCAGTGATGCCACACATACAGTCTCTTTCGCATATATGTGACATGGAACTTTTAGCATGCACCATAGCTACAGAATACAACAAGTCGTCTTGAATTGATATGCAATTACAACTGGCAGTCACATGAACATTTACTTTCACTAATTCAATATAAGGACTATACTCGAACTTCAAGTGTCAAATATGACCCTGACCTTGAAGCGGAAGATATGGTTGTTGCACGCAACGCATCTTCTTGATATGATCATTTGGGCAAATTTATTTTTAAATTTATGGACCGAACACAAACATGTACTTTCACTATATCCATTTACGTAATTTGACAATATTTCCACTGTCCATTGTGACATTAACCGTGCAGAGAGCGACATGGGTGCTTAACGCGACAAGTCGTCTTGTTATGATGAACATTTGTGCAATTTATTCCAAAATCCAATCATGCACAACAAGTTATGGGCCAAACACGAATGAATAATTAAACTATATACATATAAGGAATATTCAAAACCTCTAAGTGTGCATTGTAACCTTGACCTTTAAGCGAACGATATGTTTATTGCACGCGACACATTGTATTGATATGATATGCACCTGTTTTCGAGACAATTTATTTTGAAAGCCCATCATGCACAACAAAGTTATTGGCCGGACATCAAAATAAACCTTCGCTATATACATAAAGGGAATACAGACACACATACAGCTTCCAACGTTACCTTGAACTTGAAGCGAGCGAAATGATTGCGGCATGCGTCAAAATGTCTTGTTATAAGTTCAGTGTGCAAATTGGTTACGGAATCCACACCTACACACCCACGGACATGGTTAACACTATGCGGCCTTCCGCCATTAACGCATATTATGTCTCACTTGATAACGTCTCTGGGATTAATTGTTCGTTTATATTATCCTATATAAGTTTGAGGATTTTACATACACTTTCCCGGAACCACTTATGTCTTCACCGGCCAGTAGAACGTCTGGACAGCTAGCCAGGAACACGAGGCCCGTAAGAGCGGTCACCATGGCGACAATGACGTTCATTCTTATCATTCCTACCACCTTCAGGTTCAGACACCGGATAAAAACACCACTTAGAATGACACCTAACGAGCCCAACAATATATTGATTGCTTAAACGAGAAATTTTCACAAGGTCATGTTTTCGTTCGCATGAGTTTGAGACGCAAGTAAGGGCTTCATTACTCAACAATTACAACAGGGATATAATGGAAAAAAACAGGCTTGTAGTCATATATGACCATTTGGTTATGGATAAGACGGTTGTGTTTTTGATTTAGCGTCAATTTTACAAGTAAACTGATATTGACATATTCAAAAGAAATAAGGATTTTCATGGGTGTTAATTAAAACGCATCTATGATGGAATAATTAATCTTTAATGCACCACAAGTGACTGTTGCATGTAACAATGGGGTTATTTTATTATATATGTACTACATGTACTAAATTATGAACCATGAACTGGAAGTTTATACCTAAATAAATTCCAGTTGAAAACAGGGACACGTTGTATATGGTGATAATGTACTTGAACATGTAGGGAATGAGTCCAAACAGTACCATATTTATAGCACACTCGCCCAGGGATATGAACATGAACACAGGGTGCTTGGACTGAAAACAAAAGTATATAATACATCCATTTATCAGTCAGATTAACCTAATTGTAATAATATGAATGTTTTAATTTTAGTATTAAAATAAAATATAATAAATCGTACAAACACGTCACTTTTGTTTATTAAAATGTCTTAAGTACCAAACATGTTTCGGCCATAGCCTTCATCAATTTATTTATTTAATTATGGTATTCATTCCTACACCTTCAGTCATTAATTCATTCATTCCATATAGGATAGACGGATTTTAAGGGATGATATTTAAATTTATTCATGGTAGCAGAATAAACAAAACACAAGTTATGTAAATGAAGGCTACATAAATATCAACAAAGTTCATATCCGTCTGCTTTTCGACACGGTCTCTCTGTAAATTTATTTCTTTTTTGCCAAAATAACATCATGCATAAACACCAATAGGCATTCACCAGCGGCAAACACTTTGAAAATCTTAAAGAAATAAAACGACACGTTTGTGTTGTACATTCATACTTACAAATTGGTGGCCTGTTCTAAGGAAGTCCACAACGGATTAATACGTTTATCTGGTTTTAGAAGCATTCTGGTCATTTTCAAGTGAGTTCATCTGTTCATGTGTTCCTTTCCCAAAATTTGAAGGTCAAAATTAAATAACATATAGATACACGAGACAAAAATACACTACACCGATGCATGAATTAAATGGTAGTTATCATAGAAGCCTCTTTTGTGTATTTTGAAGTTTATGAGGCCCCTCTTCGTCTGAGGCTGCATTATATGTGGAACTGGATTGTGTAACAGCACTTCTACCGAACTAACGTACTACACTCACGAACGTTGGGACGTATTTTGATTTATAGCTGCAAGAGCATGCTATTTAGTTGTAAATGTGTGTGTTTGTATGGTCGTATGCATTGCGGGAAAGCCTGTGTCACAAATGGAAAGTTTACAAATACAATTATCACAAAAAAATATCAAGAGTATGAATAGTTCATACTCTTGCTATTTTTTTTTCTGACAATTGAAGTTTCTTTTTTTTTAATTTGCCTGAAAATTGAAAAAAATAATTTACCATGATGTAGTTTTAAGGTTATGTTCACTATCGATTGCATATGATCGAACTATTCAGGGTAGGGATATTTTAAATCATGGAGTTAATGTCAATTATGGGTCATGGTGTCCGACAAAAATGGAGTTCGAGAATTAATAGCTACTGAACAAACGTCAGAAATTCAATCTTTATCATTTAGATTTATATTCATGACAAACGTGACATCCACATTAGCTTCGATGACGATTGTCTTTTTCGCATTTATTGTTTGTATTATTATTCCAAAAATACATAATTAAAGGTGACATTAGAATGACTGATGTGAAGTTACGATAATGCAAATGTAATTCCATAACAAAAACACAACCATAACGGTAACAATACTTATATAATCCACCTAACGTCGCGTTAATTCTAGTTACACATGTATTGTATTACTTAAATATTAGTTGAATATAACGTTTTACACTAATGCACTTTGCTGTACCTGGCAAAATTACAAACGTTTATGCAAACCAGTTTGTGTTCACCTTAAAATGCATGCACTTGTATAACATATAGTCAAGCATATAGAGGGGACCCTTTCTTAAATTAGCGTATCTTACAAATGTGTCATGTATTCCCAGGTGATGTTACATATGTTCGCTCTAAATTAATAAGTTTCTCATCTATCAGTCCATATCCATTATCTGCATCGAATCAGTAATTTGTTTTCACACAGCATCATTATGTTTTTCTAACCTTTGAGTCGTCCGGGATAGAAGCAGAGCGGGACGGTAACACAGACTGCCAGAAGTGCCGCTGGTATGAAACCCAGCCACCAGGCACCGATCAAGTGTACGCTAGACGGGCTCATGGTGTCGTACCTGCTAAATGGGATTAATGATGACGTATTATTTTGGGGTTTCATTAAAGAAGTGTATAAATTATTTAAAGTTTTTTTTTCAGGTTTTGGTCAGTTTCACATTACTGAATTTATTGCATTAAAAAACATCACGTTGCATTTTGAATGTTGAGTTTAAAAAGGGAAAAACGTGTTTAAACCTGTTTCAGCATATCACACATATAAACGCATTTAAGTTCATTATGTGAGAACTTGTTTCAATGCAGTACTGGTTGATCATTAGTAGTACAACATAAATCTTACTTAACACCCTGCCGATCAAATTCCACAAACAAATTCTGTGTTATAGCCCCTGCATTGAAAAAGCCTCACGCATGACCAATATTTGATCCCGCACATCCTGGAACACAAATCAACTGATTTAAGCGATTTATTGATTTGTAATTTTAATATAGTCAAATGTCGGTTTTTGATAGCTTTTAGTTTATTAACCAACATGTTTTCAAGAAGTAAGATACAAATTGAATCAAGGATTTCAGTAATTGATCGCAAAAACATGAAGATTATATTTCACTTCAAGTACAGACCAATGAAATGGGTGTTTTCTCGGGATCAGCGTTGTCGTAAATGTATGAACTTCCCAACGTAAACATAGGGATGAAACCAACCCCTGCCACCATCTGGGCGAAAACAAAGAGGCCCAGGATGAATGAGTTTCCACGTTCACCACACGAGGCGCCGTCGGATGCACTTCCAGAGTGACATAAACTGTGAGCTGAGCCCTCCGACGTGGCATCTGCTGACGATGATAAAACTGTTTTGAAATATATTACCTATATGTATTTTAAATGAAGCATGTATGCACTATGATTGAAATCCATATAGTTGGGCGTCGTTATGTCTAAATATATCATTAATTAAATTGGGATTTTTTTACGACGGTTTTTATGCTGTTGATGGAAGCCATCGCATACTGAGAGTGGACAATCAGAAACCATTGGTTTAAGGTCTTATTTATTCGAAATCCATGTATACATACACAGTGCGTAGTGAATGTTAGACAGCAATAAAATAGTCTGTCGTAAATCTGTATGTTTTTAATTCTTAACTTATTTAGTTATATAGTACATATTGTAAAACAACAATCAAAATTGCCGCCATGCATTCTTTGAAAAAACACGATCTGAAATTAATTGTAGAATATACTGTCAAAACTGATTTGATGCAAAATATCACTTCGCCATTTTGTAGATAAATGAATACTCAATTGGAAAACATCGGCAGTTGGCAATTGCATTTCTAAAGTGGGACTTATCTAGAGATTTGTGTTGTGTCAACATTGAAGAAATATAAGAAAGTTTACACATTATACAAAACAATGGATATCTTACTCAAATTACATTCGAAACACATGCATCACGTGATTGTTTCAATAAAAAATGCAATCGACTTCATAATTCTCGTAATGCGGCCAGTTTCTGGCAAAGTTGAAGTTTTTGCTAATAATTATTTACTTTTCGTATACAACTGTCAAAGAGAGTAAGGTTTGCAAGGCAAGTGATTTCCTATGTATTTCTTACTTTGACCCTTCATAACATTCATATGCAACTGTCAAAGAGAGTAATATTTGCAAGGCAAATGATTCTCTATTGACCATTCATTTCGACCTTTAAGCGGAGGTTCAACAATATAACCACATGTTAACATCAAATTGTAAATGACGTTCGAATCTCCAACAGGCGTCATCGTAGTCGTTTGAAAGATTTAGAGCGAAATAGCAGGGTGCTGCGGTTTACTGCTTTTTGGTCGTTCCCCTCCCGAACCTCTAGGCAGTATAATAATTGAGGCGTTAATTAATGCGTTTGGTGATAATTTCATATGTTCTTAATTGATATTACCAATAATAGAAGTAGTTTAATATAACCAAACGGCCTTAACATTTTCTAGCCCTATAGGCTTCTGAACCAAAATGATAGAAATATGTGTAAAATTATTTTACATTTTTGCAAATCTTCACTGGAAAGTTAATGCAATAATACTTCTAATACACTTCTGCTCTAAAACCTCACTAGACTAAATTAAATTATATTAAAATGTCACTGTAATAGTTCAACTTTTCAACCTGCCCCTTTTGAGCAGCAACATGTACTGTATCTTTCGAAAATGTATTATCCATATTATATTCAAAGAACCTAAGTTTATACAAACGAAAACATTCTGAATTTTAAAAGCAACTCCGTGCTGATATATACCGTGATAAGTCGATTTAGTATGATTACTTTTTCTCTGGATTATGGTATTGTGTTTAATAAATTACTGTTCGAAAAATTAAAAAACTACAGGTTCTAATGCAATGCATAAGTTTGCTAATATCCTAAATGCACCACAAATACCAACTTAGCATTTAAAATGGCGATTATTGTTTTGTTTGTCTTAATCAATACAATAGAGTTAATTCAAAACATCGACAATTATTAAACAATATTATAATGTTAGTTTAGTTTACCATCTAAATGTAAAAATGGCACGAAGAGAATCTATGTATTATACTGCGCATGCGCAATTTTTCAGACCCCGCATTGTCTCCCTGATAACATCTTGTAATTGCGGAATGTGTATACACCTTTGTTGTAATTAAAACGATTTTACACACAAATCTAATTAAACACGTAAGTTTTAATCAAATAATAACACGATGTTCAAAACGTGCTCCGTTCCCCAAAAATGGAATCAGTTTCAGATATCTATAAATGAAATTTAAATAAAATAAATACTAAGGAGTTTTTTAAGATATTGCAAAAACAAACCACTGCCTATTGTTACCTTGGAATTTAACCAAAAGCAGGGCATTTCCTAGCTCAAAAGGTTCTGCCTTGCCTTGGTAAAATTCTACTCATATTGGTTATTGTTATGTATTTATCAAGGAAAAATTGTAGTCAAATATAATTGTCTTTAGAATTGTCCAATTGTAGCCATTGGCTTATTTGGTGAATGGCAGAGTTAGCCCTAAATATTCACCATTAAGTAAAATACTTAAGTTAACACTGTTCTGCAATTTCACAACCGCGTTGCTAAAAACAAATTGCAAATGAACTCGGTATACACAAATTTGAACCTAATTGGAGTTCCTTAATCGGGATTAAAGGATTAAAAATATGTCCTAGCAGTTTGAACGTTTTGGTTTAAACAATATTTATTTAGCTATTCATATACAGCATGTAAGCAATATAATACAATACAAAGATAATAGCTACTTATGACGAAATATGCTTAACACGAGGACAGCAAAGTGTAAATTAACAAAATTGAGACAAAAGCTCGAAGCTTATGCTATGTCTCTCTTCTGTTATTTGGAAATGCTGCTGATACGGTGTAAACAATTGAGCATATAACTACAATGTACATAATGTCGGAACAATGAATAGCGAATAATATAAATGCATATACGTATACAGTATCGGAATGAAAAAATGATAAAGGAAATAATACAAAAACGTTACAAGATGATGTGGATAGGGCAAGAAAGATATAACGTTTACATACATCAGAATTATTAGTAAGTAATAATCTTTATCAAAAAAGAAAGAGACAAAAGTGACAGAGTTATCGCAACTTGAGAAAGTAACGATAAGAAAGGAAACAGTTGCGGGGCGGGGCATCGTTAGCAGAATCAGGTTTGTTCATGGGGGGAAGTAATGTTAAAATCTATGACTATCCCGGATGAAAGACTGAACATGTTTGAATATAAGTGAATTTTCTTCGTATGATCCATCTTTGACACCGAAGAGAAGTAGTTGTAAAGTTATGGGTTGAAAACTAGACAGATTGTCGAAAAGGATTGCTCTTTTTTCATTATAAATTGGGCAAATGTAGAAAAAGTGATATGTGTCTTCAATCTCTCCACATTGACAATATGGACTTTCCGATATGTTTTTCGCGTACAAATGTTCATTTAAGTTGCTGCAATGCATTCGCAATCTTGCGTGAAGAACATTCAGCGTCCGCTCGCCATCGTAGTAATGCATAGGGATTTTTAGTTTGTCTTTGTTAAGATTTGCTTTGAAGGTAGAGAGAGAAGGAGAAGATCTAACAGATTCAGGTAGGGCGTTCCATAGGTTTATCGTTGATGGCAAGAAAGATCGGGTAAAAAGCTGTGATTTACATTGAATGCTACGTATATTATCTGAATTACGAAGTGGATATGCTGTTGTTTCACCCACGCTAGAGGGGATAAGTGCAGACAAATATGGGGGTGATAGAGAATTATACATCTTGTAGAAGAGGGTCAGTTTATGTTTAGTTCTCCTTTGTTTTAAGGGTTCAAGAGCCGTTTCATTATATAAATTCTGCAGTGATGATAGACGTGTTCCCCCACTTATTATTCTTGCTGCTTCCTGTTGAATCTTTTCAAGTTCTATTTCATCCTGTGCGGTTATATTATCCCAGACTACATCGGCGTATTCAAGAATTGGTCTAATAAATGTCGTATATACAGTTAAAAGGGACTTTCTATCGAGGGTAAACTTAAAAGATCTCATTAGATTTATTCTCTGCCATGCTTTGTTCTTAATGATTTCAATGTGGTCATGCCAGGAGCATGAGTTAGAAAAGTTCAGACCTAGATGTTTATGAGACGAAACCTCATTTATTGTGCAGTCGTTAAGGAAAAGAGGGGGATGGATCGGGCGGTTGATTTTTCTTGATATTACTAATGACTCGGTTTTAGATGGATTGAAGGTAACCAACCACTTATCGGCCCATGAATGGATTTTTACAAGATCAGCGTTGAGTTGAGTGGCTGCATCAACCGGATTGTCGACAATTATATAAAGCGCAGTATCGTCTGCAAACAGGCGCACTGGGCAGTGAATATCTCGCACAATGTCGTTGATGTACACAAGAAAAAGGAGAGGCCCTAATATGGACCCTTGTGGAACACCAGCGTTGATAGGCAGTGAGTCTGATTTACAACCGGAAATAACAACACACTGTCTTCTGTCATTGAGATAGTCCTGTAACCAAGATAAAAGATTGCCCGAGATGCCACTGAGTTGTAGCTTATGAATTAGCCCTGCATGCCATACTCTATCAAAAGCCTTAGAAATGTCGCAAAAAACTGCTCTAACCTCTTTACCTTCATCGAGAGCTTTACAAAAAGAGTGATAAACCGAGACTAATTGGTTAACAGTGGAATCTTTAGGTATAAAACCTGATTGAAATGGGGTTATAAAGTCAGAAGCCCTTAAATGGTTAAAGATGTACTTGTGGAGAATTCTTTCAAGGCATTTACTTACAACGCTTAGGAGGGAGATTGGTCTATAGTTGCCCACATCCTGAGGATCTGACTTTTTGTATATTGCACATACATTTGCTTCTTTCCAGCTCCGTGGAACCCTACCAGAACTTAATGAAAAATTGAAAAGATTTTGAAGTGGACCTGCAATTTCAGCTGCAATTTCTTTTAGGACTATGCTATTTAAATGGTCTGGTCCTGAGGCCTTTCCAGTTTTCATAACTTTAATAGAATCTAGGACATCTTGGCGGGAAATGATGAAATCTTCTAAGACGGGGCAGTCTGAGTGTTGAATGTTTGGGAGGTGCGTATGTGTATTTGGTATCGTTAGATTAGATTGAGATTGAAAGAATGAATTTAGGATGTTTGCTTTATCAAGAGGTGACTCATATATGGTACCATTATGAATTAAGGGAGGCAACTCGTTATGTGTGGTGTTTTTATTTGTAAAGTTTTTGATGATTTTCCAGAAATCGGATGATGAATGCTGTTGTTCGTGTATCATTTTAGCAAGGTTATCGAAGTGGAGTTTTTTCGCTGATCTGACGAGAGTATTAACAAGGTTACGTTGTTTGCGATAAATGTGCCAATGACTGTCTAAATTTGAAGCCTTAGCTTTATTGTATGCACGTTTACGGCGTCGGATTTCCTTTCGTATGTTATTATGAAACCATGGAGGATCAGCTGTCCTTATTGTAACAATTTTAGATGGGATTGTGATGTCACAGAATGAGATAAGTTGACGTGTGAAATTTGACGTGTAAGTGTCTATATCATTGTCGCAGCAATTATTCCAATCGAAGTTCTGCACAAGTTGACGTAATTTGTTGTAGTCCCCATCTTTGTATCTCCATATTTTACGTTTAAAATTAGACCCAGCATTTCTGTTGAGGTTGATAACGCAGTAGACAGGACAATGATATCGAACTTGTTGGTGAAGAAAAGGTTCACCAACGCCACTGTTTAACACTGTTAATGAAGATGTAATCATAAAGAGGTCAAGAATAGACTCAGAGGTTTCAGTGAAATGGGTAGTTCGTTAATTATCTGGGAGAGATTATACTGTAGGAGAAGAGAGTCCAATTTGATCTAACTCTGTGGTTTATTCATGTCAAGATTAAAATCACCAGTAATAATAATGTTTTCAATACCTGTATCCACGGCGTGTGATATGGAATTGTTTATGCATTCTAGTATATAAGGACTAGAGTTAGGTGCTCTATAAAAACAGCCGAATAAAACCCATAAGCATTCAATATCGTCAGCGACAAAAAGATCTGATTTTATATATACGAGAATGCCTCCATGGGGATCGGTTGATATATCCCTTCTAAACGGCGTATGATATGACGGGAAAAGTTGATCGGCGGTGTCAACTGTTGAACTAAGCCAAGTTTCAGTAAAGGCTACAATATCGAAGCCATTAAGGTCTGCAAATAGAATATCTTTCTTGGTGATGAAGCTCTGTACATTGTAGTGGACAATTTTCAGATTATTCGTGAATGCATCGGATATTGAAGATGCGAAAGAAGTACCAACAGATGAGGAAGATATACCAAAGGAGCTGTCAGGTCCAGGATTTGGATGAACATCGCCTCCTCTTAGAAGTAGGACTGCCAGCCAACACACTGGTTCGAACATGTTCATTTGTTTAAGACCTATTGTTCTCATAGTGATGGAATAGAACAAACCTATCCTCATCCTATATAAACCTTTATCGTTGAACATTATGTAATGCCCGGATGAAAGAGATAATTGGATGAGGAAAAGCTAACGTGCGCCCGACCCGCAAGGACAGAAAAAGTGAAAGAAGGAATATTGAAAAGAGAAGAATGATAAAAATGAGCAAGAAAATTGCTCATGCTTAATGTGTTAAAGGGATTTTACAAAACTTCATTAGATATAGTTATATGTTTGGTTGTCTAAAGGATGAAACAAAATGGTGCTAGTATTCAATGATCGAGAAAGAAACATATTTTATTATTTAAAATAATGTACGCAATCTGGAACTGTCAGTCAGGCCAAAAACTATAACGATCTCTTCACAGAGCGTGTTGAATACATGTACATGTTTGCCAAAGCGGCGTGTTAACATGGTAGTCGGTTAAAGTGACAATGCATGCCGTTTAATAGCCAAGTATGCAAGCTTCTTTAGAAAAAAATAATCGATTTGAAGAAGTTCTATTATCAATTTAATTGTGTATAGAAGCTATTTTTTTATACAATTATGCAATTTCAAATGTTGGGCAAGTGTTGGACTTTTTTATGTGCGCATATGTGTACACTAACTTGTATATTGATGACAAAAAAAATACATTGCTCCTTTAGCTTTAAGGGCGTCAGTGTAGGTAGAAAGTGCACGATTTCCGCAAGCTGAATTAGTCCAAACATGTGCACCTGGCGTGTGTCGACGCATCGATTCGTACGTTACAAATAGGCACAAGTTATCGGTGAGTGTTTTGTTATTCAGAATAAAATCATTCCGGACGTAATGGATATTAATGAGGTACATCTACATTGAAACGTTTAAATAAGTGATGTTGACTATTTGTTTTAGTTGATGAATGTGTGTTCGCTTAAGTGTAGATGAGCATAGTTAAAACATTTGGATTTATACATTTTCGGATAAATTACCAAGTGGTGTGGGCTTGATATCCCATCACAATTGAAAGCAGCATCTGGATAGATGTGAACAAGAATTGAGTAAGGTAAAATCTATATTTTCATAGTAGACGATAGAATGACACGCGGTAGTCTGGTGAGATCTGGTAATTTATGATATAATGAAAGATTGTAATTTGATGAAACACATTCTAAAGATATTTGTTTTGTAAGCGCAAGTAATATAGCTTATAAGGTGGAGATGATGAAACTATGTATATGTGTACATCTTAAGTAAAGAGTGTACTTTTGTTTTTAAAGATAGCTGTAGGGTGTGTGTATGTGTGTACATGTTTAGTAAATAGTGTACATAATGCATTTGAGGATATATGTTTATAATATTAACATGTCATTATTTGTAATAGCACTGGTATTTGAACTTAAGTTTATGTGAACAAAACAAAATGAAATCATAATGGCTATCATAGAAACAGACTATGCTGAACATAAATGATAATTTTAACATAGTTTGTACATAAACCTAGATATGGTATAAAGCAGCCATGATATATTGTATTATATATTGATTACATTTGGTTGTTCATGGCAAGACATACAGTCTAAACAAGTATATTTATTTACAAAAATAGAATACACATATCAAGCAGCTAAGATTCCAATTAATAATTAAAACATGGTGTTATGAGAGAGATATGTTTTGATAACAACATGTAACATAATCAATACTAAATCTAGATTATTTCTATAATGCTATAGAACTATAGTATACAAAAGATATCAGTATGTGCAATACTATTTTCTAGAATACAACATTTGTGATTTGTTGACCATATGCTACATGTTAACTGCTATACTTGGATTGGTGCTATGAAGCATTAGAACTAAATAATGGAAATCAGTATCGAGAAGAATATGGTATTGCAACATTTATCCAAGTTATGTATCTATAGACCATTCAGAGTAGGGATACAATAAGTAAGTGCTTATGAGTTCAGAATTTGTAAAAACAAGATTAAATGAAACAATAGCCCAGAGTTTCCTAGTCCATTACGACTCCTAATAACACAGATATATATGAGTGCTAGAAAGTACACAAGCAATAAATATGAAAATGCATGTAATTTTGTGCAACGACAAACAAGAGCAAAAACAAAAAAGAAACAAGCAGATGAAAGTAGCTATCTAGTCCATTAAGACACATTATAACACAGTTATATATGAGTGCTAGAGAATACTTAAGCAATAAGTATGCACATGCATAGAAGTTTAATCAATTTGGGATAATATTTTTGGTTATTTATTTGTTTTAATTTATTTTGGTTATTCTGTGGGAGGGCACATGGTAGGCTGGCTTTTTTTAAATTGCATATTTAAATTTACAGTTAATACACATATTAATGCTGTTGATATTAAGTGCTTATTGTGACTACTTGCATAGATTTATGACTCACTTTTGTCAACATCTTGTTATGAAACAAGAGAATGGAATTGAGTCAATGATTTAGATTATGTAAAATTGAAGAGCATGTTAGGATCAAACAATCTTGGAATTGGAAAGCGAAAGGTCCAAGATTATTTGAAACGGGTTTTAAGATACCTTTATTATTCTCATTGAAGTGGCTGCTTGTGACACTATATATGGGGATGAGTGTCGTGAGTATAATCACTTTTATGTCATTTGTATGTGCTTAATGTTTGACATGTGCATGTTGACTGTTCCTTACATACGTAATGACTTGTTGGTTTATTACAGTTGGCTTTAGTGCTGTATAAGTTGAAAAATAAATTGATGTTGATATTCTGCATAAAGTGCAGTCCTATAATATAAAAACAAATAAGTAAAATGTCTATAAGAAGTCTATATAATGCAAGCTGACATGTCTGTAGAAAAAAAACAGTATTTGTTAAAAGGATGACAATGTATCATCAGTTGATCACAATGTTAAATGAAAGGATATCTTACTATGCAATTTTAATCATATTCTGGTAGAAAAAAGTTCTGCAAAACATATTTAAGTAATTGTTTTCAGATTTAGTTAACTAAGTAGCTGCTAATATACAACATTTGTATTATTTGGACAATAAGTTAGCAATGATGGTGTTTTGTCTTTTACGTTGCATTCATAGTGCTAAGAGAAGAGCAATATTTAGAACATTGTCATAATATAAAAAATACACCATGAGCATCATGTATAACATAATGTTTATTTTAGTTTAAATATTTACTTAAGGTAAATAGTTTGCATGTCATTACCGGTATGTCATATGTAATAACTTAATCAGGTTCCAAAAATGTATAGTACTAGTTAGAAATAATATAAATAGCTCCTTCAATGATATTTGCATTATTGAAGTAGATACGGTGGCAGTGGTATCATGAATTTACATCTTATTTTGGTAATATTATTCAGAGAAAAAAAACAATTATTAAGCAGTTCCTTGTAATAATAACATCATTTACTCATTGTACATAACATTTAACATAATATATTGATAGTAATATTTGGAAAAAATACAAAACACAACACCAAAAAAAATATATTAAGCAAAATTTCTTGTAATAATAACAGCATTTACTCATAATGACATTGTACATAACATTTTACATAATATAATGATAGTAATATTTAGAAAAAATACAAAACACAATACAGCAACATAATATATTGATAGTACTATTTGGAAAGGATACAAATGAAGGCATATAATAATAGGAATACGAGTAACGTATACAAATAAAAAAGGGACATATCTTTAGTATTTATCCACGTTTTATCAAACAAGTATCTTTTTTGAGTCCATATACTCATGAACTATAATTCATATATATGTTTAGGTGTGTATTTATACTTATGACTATTTATAAACAATATGATACCATGATTCATATATGTTTAAAGGTATGTATTTATATATTTATAACTAATTATACAGACTATCATACGCATATACACATCATCTTATACATAAACACATACATTTGCATATTACACATATAAATATGTTATTTTTGAACTTATTTATGTACAATTTATCATTTATTTTTTTAGTTTGGATTAGTTTACCCATTATGGGTGGGAATGAGTAAATGTTAAATCTTCATTAAAAACAGTCTTTTATGGTATGTATAAATAAACCTAAGCTATATTTGTAGAACAAGTCAACACAAGAGATTAGCTCATGCGTGTGAGTTTACATTGGCTTGTAGTCAAACTTAGACAGTTCCTTGATGGAAGTGATCTTGATTTTCTGATCCTGGTTCTTCAGCTTAATAAAGATGTTACCATCGAATGTCCATGTATCCGAAATAGAGGAGCGGGGGGGGGGGCATTTTTCAGTCGCCTGCAATTAAAAGCAATTTCTCTTCTTATGGGTGTTAGTTGTTCATTGAGGAAAACTTGACTTTTGTTGAGGTGAAGCTGTTTCCTTGATTTGATGAAATCTGATTTAGCTTTATAGTTTGTAAACTTCACTATAATATCCCTGTGCTTTCCATCATTTCAATTTGAACGTTTTAAATAGGGATGGCCGAATTAAGCACTGTCGCCATCATTATTTTACATAATTAAGGCCTTGATTAACAATTAATAATTTCCTAATACCAAATAGTTGAAATGGAATC
Organism: Dreissena rostriformis; assembly: GCA_007657795.1. Lineage (NCBI taxonomy): Eukaryota > Metazoa > Mollusca > Bivalvia > Myida > Dreissenidae > Dreissena > Dreissena rostriformis. Next base: position 49,107 of record VMBQ01004137.1, on the reverse strand, counting down.
ACAAATTTTCAGCAAATGCACATCAAACCTATGAAACTTGTTTTATGCGAATTGTTTGGCGGTTCGGTTAACTACTGTTTTAAATATCGTTCAAATGACTTCCAAATGTTTAGCAGGTCTTTCCTTTGACTCAAATCTTTTTCTATTTACTATATGTATTTAGGATTATATGATTACATGATTTTTGACTCTTCAATTACAATGTACTAGTTAAAGTAACAATAGATAAAGAAGAAAAATAAACAACAACTAAATATGATTGACTGGCATAGATGTGAGTCTGCAAGACAGTTTAAGTAAACAGCTTACATGATGTTATATAAGTGCTGTTAAAAACTGATGCATTTACTTTATTATAGTTTACAAATTGTTTTATAAGTAGCAATGAGTTTGCATTTGAAGGGGTCCAAGTCACCTGAAAATGTCGATTGCTGGATCAGATCATCAGCTGATGAAGTGTTCTATTCTTAAAAGTGATAAAATGTGTTTCACTGTTTGCCCTAGATGCAAAGGACCTAATGTCGATGCAATAAAAAATCAGTTTTACAAAAAAAGTCAATTTAAACACTTTCATGCACACAATGTTATACCGCATCATATATAATTCACTATATATTCCTCAACTAGTCATTTATAGTATTGACAATTAATATATTATCCTTATAACACCGCCCAACAAAATGAAAAGAGGGGTATAACTGGATTACGGTTGTACATCTGGCCGACCGGGTGTATTTAAAAAAGTGTCATTTACGTAGTATTGTAGCATTGAAGTGAAAAGTAAGTATATATATATTTAACAACAATTATTTCTTGTATTATTATTAACCAGGTTTTCCGAAGGAAAAAACTGGTTATTAGATTGGCGAATGCGGGCGGGCGGGCGGGTGGGCTGGCTGGCGGGCGGGCGGGCGGAACAAGCTTGTCCGCTCTCTAATTCAAATAGTTTTTTTCCGATCTGTACGAAACTTGGTCAGAAGTTGTTTCTAGACAATATCTAGGCCATGTTAATATATGGGTTATGCCAGGTTAAAAACTAGGTCACGGGATCACTTAGTGCGTTTTAAACATTGAACATGTTGTTCGCTCTCTTATTCAAATAGTTTTCATCCGATCTTTACGAAACTTGGTCAGAAGTTGTATCTAGACAATATCTAGGTCAAGTTCGATTATGGGTCATGCCGGGTTAAAAACTAGGTCACGGGTTACTTAGCGCGTTTTAAACATTGAGCATGTTGTCCGCTCTCTAATTCAAATAGTTTTCATCCGATCTTTACGAAACTTGGTCAGAAGTTGTATCTAGACAATATCTAGGTCAAGTTCGAATATGGGTCATGCCGGTATAAAAACTAGGTCACGGGGTCGAAAAACATATTGATTTTGAAACAAGGGGGGTAATAGTGATGAACAATCAGTGGCAATGCACATTTGAGTTGCAGTTATCTCCCTTTTTCAGACTTTTTATTGAAAACCTGGTTTTGTGACAATTTTGTCCCTTGTTTATAAAATATATATTAATGAAATAAAGAATCGTGTTATCTTGAGGTCCCGTCGATTCTCGCAGCCTCATAATGTCAGTCGCGTTATAAGCAAGGTAGTCGCGTCGGTTTATCAACTATGGTGGTAAATTTCGGCATTTTTCTTCTGAGCAGTCGTTGATTGTCTTGTAAAATAAATACAATAAATATAAATTAGCGCGAACTAAACTATAAAATCGGATAACAGTTCATTTTCGATTCTGGTCTTATTTAAGGTATTCTTTTCCATATGGATCAATGAATCTAATAGAGTGCGAACTACAGTTTGATAAAACAGTAGCATTCTAAAAGAAAGCAAAACGAACCAAGCATATATACTATATTTATATAATTAAGTGGTATAAAGTTACAAGAGAGGATTATGGAATATGTAAGTAAAAAATTGGTAGTACTGAAGCATGATATACTTTTGGCAGGCTTTGACTTATATGATTGTAGAAAACGCAGTCTTTTACCTAAGACCGTATGTTTATTCAGCCAATGCGCAACAATGTATAGAACACACCCTATTCCCATCAGAAAGGTCCCTACTGCAAGACACCGGACCCTGTTCGCGTGACTTCCTAAAAACACCACTAGCAACACCAGCACCATGGCCGCTGCAACATAACAATGTTCTTGCATACTATTTATTTATGTGCATGTTGAAATGAATACCAATTATATATCGTTGTTTGACTGCATAATATAAAACGTTAAACAACGTAGGAATATATCGATTTTATAGATATACCAATGAAACCAAACTCATATTTGTGATACCTATGATAAAACGTCCTCAGTGTTCCAAAAATACTTTTTGAAACACCAAACCAGTTTTATTAGCAGTTTATGAAAAACGAGGTATCAAGTGTCACATAAATATTGAAATTAAATATATTGTCTTCAACATAGACATCGAACCACTGCTTTTATGAAAGATTTCTACACCATTTAATACAATAAAATGAGTCAATAAGTAAGAACTTGTGGTCGTTAGACAAAAACAAAAATGCATTACTACAATAAACGTCTCCTTACCTATTTGATTGGAAACCGGAATGAGCGCTGACTTCTGACTTGTCATGGAGAACTGCCTTTCTATGTCCGGTATGCTGATGCTGGTCAGTCCAATCATAAACTCGTAAATAAATTTCATCATCGACATTAGGAACACCAACAAATATATGTTTGTTATAGTTTTCATTTTTCACGTACGTGTTTTACTTAAAATAAGTATATCTCAAACTTTCTTAATCGAATGTATTCATTTATCCTACTTGCAGGGCTAGCAAACAACGACGTATCAAACAGCTTCAAACACAATATATTTCAAAATAGAAAATGAGTATGCATGAATCGGCTGCAGCGAGTTAAGTATCAGGGATTGAAGGTCGCCGCCTATTTCAATTCACCCAAGCAGGAACACAATGTCATTGCCTATGTAAAGCTACACCAGCAGGTAAACAAGGTCAGAGCCTATTAAATTAACCCTATCAGGAACACAATGTCATAGCCTATGTAAAGTAACATAAGCAGGTATACAAGGTCCGAGCATATTTTAATTCACCCTAGTAGGTACATAAGTACTGCCAATCACATGTATAACCACATCTTATTTTGTAAATTGATAAGTTAAATTTGTCCATGAGATGAAATGTGAGAGTAAGGAGAAGTGTTTGTGTAGTCGGGAGGGGCATTCGGATGCGTGAATAAAACTACAACTGGGTAAGTTAGTCCCAAAAAGTATTACGCGCGATTCGTAGCTGGTTTATAAGCAGCCTTTACTCCGAGCCCAGACATTTCTGTAAGACAAAGACACAAACTATAAATTCAAGTCCTTCAAGCCGTATCGAGAAGGCATAATATCGTAAGCTGAACTGTGTTACTCTCTTTTAAGGACAGGAATTATTTTCAAACGTTGCCAAACCGTAAAGGTTCCCTCAGTGCTCCAAGAATGCTACGAAGGGAAGGTTGATTGGGAAGAAGCATATACCGCTATTCCGGTTCCCTTACCATTGCACATGGTGTGCATTAAGGTGCCAGGACAATATCACCATGTACCAACATATATCCAGATATGTGAGGAAAGTCGAAGAAGAACGAAAGTTAGGCCCGGTAAATTACTGAGCCATACTTGGAAAATCCGAGAATCTCATATTTATCACGAAGGCTTATCTGATAGCGTTCTCTGTTGATTTGTACGCGGAAGACCCTTTTGATGATCAGAGCTGCATTGAGTTAAAAGGGTCGTAAATGACCTTTTACGGGCAACAGTAATTGTAGTCAAATCGGCAGTGCAATCACATCATTCACAGCGCAGGTCCATCGCGTCTATCAACCGATATAAATGAAATCATCCATGTCACCTTAGGTTGCGATGCCTCCGCTTCACAGTCCATCATCAAGTTCGACTCTTCTGGAAAAAATGCGCGTCGTACGGTCGCCGCTTGGAGCTTTTTTATGAACACTTAAATACTGTTTGTATACTTTCTGATGCAACATTCCGTCGGAAGTTGTTCAGGAATCCACATCGACTAACAAGGAATTGATAGACGAAATATGTTGTAGTTTTAGAAAAAGAAGACAGTTGGTTGACGAAAACAAAAAATCGTAATTGGAACGCAAGGTATGATGCGACATATTTGGACGAGATGTCGGCGACATAAAATGTCGAAAGTGTTTTAGGCGGAAGCTGTATAATTAATGAACCTTGTTCACAGAAACTTTCTAAACCGTTAGTTTCACGTTATAAATAGAAAAGAGGATCCCTTATATCGCCTACAGGTGAACATCTTTGAACGGCTTATAGTTCTTTCTAAGCCCAGTACGGGTAAACCGCTCATCAAAATGGGTGATCGTTACATGACAAGTCTAGTGTGTGTTCAGCTATAGAGAAGACATTTCATAAATAGACTTGACAACCAAGGACGAGAGCTGTCCAGTTTTTTCCGTTCCAATGTTTGAACTTTAAATGATTTTAGTTGACTGTTAATGATTTGATAACATTATAAATGGTAAAATATCGGTGGGTCTCGGCCGATTCAAGGCCATATTTAGAAAATTTCGTAAATTCTTTAATCAGTCTTGGGTTTTTCTTCAGCTAATAAGTACTTGTATATTACGACTTTTCGTTTGTCGTTTCGCATTTGATGAAACGAAACTTAACATTCATGACATAATAGATCGTATTCCGACGTTGTATTTTAATTCTTGAAGACACTCGTTAAATAAGTGTTAGGAATTCGTTTCATTCGTTTTTTTTAAGTTTTTGTATTTAGTTTGTATTACTGATAAACCGGGTTTTTTTCTGTTCTGCTGACTGCATTAAAAATAATAAATTAAAACAGCAACAAGAGGTTTTGTTTATGAAAACAAACAAGAACAAATGTATTAACATAACAAACAATTAATATCGCTTGCATTGCTGCTAAGTCTATTTATCGTTTTGTTAATTTGGCTGACTTATCTAACATAATTACCAAACATAAGAGTACATTTAACTAAACATTTGTGTGTGCTTTTAAAGGCTGATTTTGTTCACGATTGGCTTCAACTTTTTTTCTTAAATACAGTTTAAAGAGCTGTGTACGTTACATGGAAGATCGAAACGAGAATATCATTGCTAAATAATATTTCGCTTACAAACGACATCATTATTTTGACGTCAGCATTCAATTTGTTCAAAACTACGTCAAGTATTCATTTAAAGGAAATGCAAGGAATGTGTTGAATAATCCAACAATTTGAGGTTTATGAAAACTAACAACGATAAAATTATATTGGAACAACAATCAGTCAGGTTTCTGTTAAAAGTTTCCGCGATTCGACCATCAATATCATCGTGTATTTTGCGTAAATCACGCATTAAGTTAATACATACTACTGTCTAAGTTATAGGAAGAAGACAATCAACTCTTTCAAACGACTTATACAGTTTAGTGGTCGCGATTTATAACACATGGTTACGAATTATTAAGTCCGGTATGATAGCAAAACAACTTAATCAAAGTCAGGACATTGTTTGTCGACCGTCTCCGTGATTAGGGCCTTTGCTTACGGAAGCTTCGCGCTTCACTAGGGCCAAGTTCAGACATGTCCGGTTGCCTACATATCAGCTTTTTAAATTGACATGTTCCGATTGCCTTCCTGCCAAGCGCCGGAATAAAGGATATAAGATGTAAGTAAAGGTGTTTCATAAGTAAAACCTGGATGGCCTTCAACTGACAAGGCTGACCCTATAATAAAGAGGCTGACCATTAACTTACTGGTTACACTATAGTAAACAAACACTTTACTTTTAATAAGTGTTGATTATAGGTAACTTACTCTTGCTTACGATTTATTAAGTCGTAATGACGAGTTAACCGGTTCGCGTAAACATATGCCGCCATAGGTCCCCATTACGAATCCAGGTGCGGTCAACATTTTCTAAGCTTTATTTTTTCAAAACTTTTTAAATGATAAAAGATTATAATAAATATAATTGATATTAGTAAATAAATTTATTGACAACTGACAAATCGAAAATGAAGTATTGTTAGATGTTTCATATGTGTTTACCTGATAAGTTTGTAACAATTAACATTCAAATGTAAAAAACATTATTTAAGCTACTACGGCAGACTTTTTTCTTGCTGTCTAACATTCACTACGCACTGTGTATGTATACAATAGATTTCGAATAAATAAGACCTTAATAAACCAATCATAAAAGAGAAAATTTATTATAAGCTAAACCAGATATGGGACGAGTGGTTGTTTGAAGGAGCTCAAAATAAAGACATTCTTCCAGATCCGTGTTTCTAATTTTCCACTATGCGATGGTATGCGATGGCTTCCATCAACATCATAAAACCGTCGTGAAGTTCCCAATTTGATTAATGATATATTTAGACATAATAACGCCCAACTATATTGATTTCAATCATAGTGCATACATGCTTCATTTGAAATACATACAGGTAATATATTTCAAAATAGTTTTATCATCGTCAGCAGATGCCACGTCGTAGCGCTCAGCTCACACTTTATGTCACTCGGGAAATCCATCCGACGGCGCCTCGTGTGGTGGGCGTGGAAACTCATTCATCCTGGGCCTCTTTATTTTCGCCCAGATGGTGACAGGGGTTGGTTTCACCCCTATGTTGACGTTGGGACGTTCATACATATACGACAACGCCGATCCAAATAAAACACCCATTTTCATTGGTCTGTACTTGAAGTGAAATATAATCTTCATGCTTTTGCGATCGATAACTAAACTCCTTAATTCCCTTTTTATCTTATTTCTTAAAAACATGTTGGTAAATAAATTAAAAGGTATCCAAAACCGACATTTGACAATATTAAAATTAGAAATCAATTAATCGCTTTATTCAGTTGATTTGTGTTCCAGGGATAATATTTGCGGGATCAAATATTGGTCATGCGTGTGGCTTTTTCATTGCAGGGGCTATAACACAGAATTTGTTTGTGGAATTTAATCTGCAGGGTGTTAAGTAAGATTAATGTTGTACTTCTAATGATCAACCAGTACTGCATTGAAACAAGTTCTCACATAATGAACTTATAGGCGTATAAATGTATGATATGCTGACACAGGTTTGAACACGTTTAACGTGTTTAAACTCAACATCCAATGCAACGTGATTTTTTTTTTAATGCAATACATTCAGTAATGTGTAACTGACCAAAATCTGACAACAAACTTTAAATATATCGCGAATAATTTATAAACTTCTGTTATGAAAACACAAATAATACGTCATCGTTAATCCCATTAAGCAGGTACAACACCCTGAGCCCGTCTAGCGTCCACTTGGTCGGTGCCTGGTGGCTGGGTTTCGTACCAGCGGCACTCCAGGCAATTTGTGTTGCCGTCCCGCTCTGCTTCTATCCCGGACGACTCAAAGGTGAGAAAAACATACTGATGCTGTGTGAAAAGAAATTACTGATTCGATGCAGATAATGGATATGGACAGATAGATGAGAAACTTATTAATTTAGAGCAAAAATATGTAACATCACCTGGGAATATATGCCACATTTGTACGATACGCTAATTTAAGAAAGGTCTCCCTTCTATATGCTTGATTATATGTAATACAATTGCATGCATTTAAAGGTGAACACAAACTGGTTTGCATAAACGTTTGTAGTTTCGTCAGGTACAGCAAAGTGCATTAGTATAAAACGTAATATTAAAACAAAACAAAAAAAAGAAACTACAATTGTCACAATTGAACTGTTCATACTCTTGCTATTTGTCCTGACAATTGTATTTGTAAACTTTTCCTTTGTGACACAGGCTTTCCCGCAATGCATTCGACCATACAAACACACACATTAACAACTAAATAGCATGATATTCCAGCTATCAATCAAAATACGTCCCAACGTTCGTGAGTGTAGTACGTTAGTTCGGTAGGAGTGCTGTTACACAATCCAGTTCCACATATAATGCAGCCTCAGACGAAGAGGGGCCTCATAAACTTCAAAATACACAAAAGGGGCTTATATGATAACTACCATTTAATTCACGCATCGGTTTAGTGTATTTTTGTCCCGTGTATCTTTATGTTATTTCATTTTAACCTTCACATTTTGGGAAAGGAGCCCATGAACAGATGGGGCACTCACTTGAAAATGACCAGAATGCTTCTTAAACCAGATACACGTGTCAATCCGTTGTGGACTTCCTTAGAACAGGTCTCACATTTGTAAGTATGAATGTACAACACAAACGGGTCGTTTTATTTCCCCAAGCCTTTCAAAGTGTTTGCGGCTGGTGTATGCCTATTGGTGTTTATGCATGTATTTGTACTGCAATGTGTTATTTTGGCATAAAATAAATTAATTGACAGAAAGACTGTGTCTAAAAGCAGACGGGAATAAACTTTGTTGATATTTATGTAGCCTTCAGTGACATAGCTTGTGTTTTTTTTATTCTGCTACCATGAATAAATCAAAATATCATCCCTTAAAATCCGTCTATCCTATTTTGATGGAAAGTGTAGGAATGAAATACTTAAATTTAAACATTCATATAATTACAATGAGGTTAATCTGTCTGTTAAATGGATGTATTTAATAATATTGTTTTCAGTCCAAGCACCCTGTGTTCATGTTCGTATCTCTGGGCGAGTGTACTACGTATATGGTACATTTTGGACTCATTCCCTGCATGTTCAAGTACTTTATCGCCATATACGTGTCCCTGTTTTCAACTGGAATTTATTTTGGTATACACTTTCAGTTGAAAATTCAGTACATGTAGTACGTACAAAATGAAATAACCTTATTTTCACATGCAACAGTCACTTGTGGTGCATTAAAGATGAATTATTCCATCATAGATTTGTTTTAATTAACACCCATGAAAATCCTTATTTCTTTCAAATATGTCAATATCAGTTAACTCGTGAAATTGACGGTAAATCAAGAACACAACCGTCCAATGCATAACCAAATGGTCATATATGACAACAAGGCTGTGTTTTTTCATTATGTCCCTGTTGTAATTGTTGAGTAATGAAGCCCTTAATGGCGTCTCAAACTCATGCGAACAAAAACATGACCTTGTGAAATTTCTCGTTTAAGGAATCAATATATTGTTGGGATCGTTAGGTGTCATTCTAAATGGTGTTCTTATCCGGTGTCTGAACCTGAAGGTGGTAGAAATGATGAGAATGAACGTCATTGTCGCCATGGTGACCGCTTTTACTTGCCTCGTGTTCCTGGCTAGCTGTGCAGACGTTCTTCTGACCGATGAAGACATAAGTGGTTCCGGGAAAGTGTATGTAAAATCCTCAAACTTATAAAGGATAATATACACGAACAATTGAATTCCAGAGACATCATCACGTGAGACATAATATGCGTAAATGACGGAAGGCCGCATAGTGTTAACCATGTCCGTGTGTGTGTAGGTGTGGATTCCGTAACCAATTTGCTTACTGAACTTTATAACAAGACATTTTGACGCATGCCGAAATCATTTCGCTCGCTTCAAGTTCAAGGTAACGTTGGAAGCTGTATGTGTGTTTCTGTATTCCCTTGATGTATATAGCGAAGGTTCATGTTGCTGTCCGGCCAATAACTTTGTTGTGCATGATGGGATTTCAAAATAAATTGTCTCGAAAATATGCGCTTATCATATCAATACAATGTGTCGCGTGCAATATACATATCGTTCGCTTAAAGGTCAAGGTAACGATGCACACTTAGAGGTTTTGAATATTCCTTATATGTATATAGTTTAATTATTCATTCATGTTTGGCCCATAACTTTTTGTGCATGATTGGATTTTGGAATAAATTGCACAAATATTCATCATAACAAGACGACTTGTCGCGTTAAGCAACCATGTCGCTCTCTTAACGGTTAATGTCACAATGGAAAGTGCATATATCGCCAAATTCCGTGTATGGATATAGTGAAAGTACATGTTTGTGTTCGGTCCATAAATTTAAAAATAAATTTGCCGAAATGATCATATCAATAAGATGTGTTGCGTGCAACAACCATATCTTCCGCTTCAAGGTCAGGTTCATATTTGAAGTTCGTGGATAGACATTGAATTAGTGAAAGTAAATGTTCATGTGACTGTCAGTTGTAATTTCATATCAACTCAAGACGACTTGTTGAATACTGTAGCTATGGTGCATGCTTTAAGTTCCATGTCACATATACGCGAAAGAGACTTTATGTGTGGCATCACTGGACTGGTGTATGCTGCATTTACTGTTAACATTGTATTTGGCACAAAACACTTGCTATGTGTGCAGTCTAATCTAGCGGCGACATTCGTGTCCAGCGGACACATTTATAGTATATATTGCAGTACAAAAGTAAAAATTGAAGGCACCTCAATTCGAAGATATACCCTATGTAAAATGATACGATTTCATAAATGTATGAAGTAATATAAACCATGTGAGACTTATCATCTGGAAATTAGTTGAAAATGTATATATAAATATAGAGTTTCGTTATTTCAATATAACTTGAATTCAATTCTTGTGGTTATTTGGTCTCTGATCCTTACACAAAAATATACCTGTACAATCGCCACTTTCACAATTGATCACTTGTTAACGATAATCAGATGTTGTTCAACTGTTTTATTAAAACAATTAACACAAAGACATGAATTATTATTCGCCATTTTTTTGTCAGACCAAGTACGTAAAACGAGCAAATTGCAATATATCTGATCACTTTATCATTACTCGAGTTACATTGACTATTCCATTTATTAACTTTAATCATTACATTACAAATGTACGGAATCCGGATAGTGCCATCTATAATCTCGCCTGTCTTTCATCAAGGGCGACACACGACACACGAAGCGATACTCCATATTTTGCGCGACAGTCGCGGCGACGCACGATATTTTGCGCGACAGTCGCCTATTTTGCGCGTCTGTCGCGCAAAATATCGTGCGCCCGGAATCCGAAAAGTCCCATCTATAATCTCGCCCTTCTTTAATCAAGGGCGACACACGACACACGAAGCGATACACGATATTTTGCGCGACAGTCGCGGCGACGCACGATATTTTGCGCGATAGTCGCCTATTTTGCGCGACTGTCGCGCAAAATATCGTGTATCGCTTCGTGTGTCATGTGTCTCCCTTGATGAAAGAAGGGCGAGATTATAGATGGCACTATCCGGATTCCGGACGCACGATATTTTGCGCGACAGTCGCGCAAAATAAGCGACTGTCGCGCAAAATATCGTGCGTCGCCGCTACTGTCGCGCAAAAATATCGAGTATCGCTTCGTGTGTCGTGTGTTGCCCTTGATGAAAGACAGGCGAGATTATAGATAGCACTATCCGGATTCCGTACAAATGCTTTTAAGTTATTATTTTCCTTTGCAGGTCCCAGCTTAATACCACATGGCACTGTAACAGCCCGTGTGATAGTGATACACACGTGTTCTCTCCCGTGTGCGGAGCAGATGGTTACGTGTACACTTCCCCTTGTGTTGCTGTGTGTATGGACGCCAGTTCCAAAGACGGAAAGGTAATGACAGCTGCCTATTTATTTTTCACATGCATGGTAGTGTCGTTTTTAAAAATCATAAGTTTTCAAGGTTTGTATCATAATATTTACATGTACAATATATCATAGGGATTCGCCATGCTATTGAAAGGTCAGACAAATACATTAGATTTACTTAATTAACGATCACCGATGCGGTAAACATTTACCTACAGTGCTTTACATTAATAAAACAATTAACAACGTTTTATTCTGATTATTCACTTTAGTAATTACTTATTCTACTTGCAATACAGAATGCATACAGGAACTGCAGTTGCATTATCGCGCCCGGTTCCAATGAAAGTTTACCAGTGGCCACGGAAGGTTTTTGCGACAGTGGTTTCAACAACTTTTGGATCTTTCCCCAGTCCTGGTTTTGATGGTGATCGTTTCGAACATTATGGAAATTCCATCGTATCTTGCAATTCTATCGTAAGTGTTACGTAACATATGGTATATACTGTATTATTATACTCGAGTGGTGATTATAATACTCGAGTGGTGAGCAATATTATCTCGGGCGTATCAAGTTTTATTTGACATACCGTCTATTGTTAAAGGATCACGAATGGAACGCTAAATTGAGGCAAAATACAAAAAGACATGGTCTTTCTAATTATAATAAATGAATAATTCCCCCATAATGGCTTACTTTATACTGTCAAGCACTTGAATAGTCGAGCGAGATGTCTTCTGACAGCCTTTGTTGAAGTGAACAGGTCAAAGTGCAAGGTCACAGGGGCTTGTAACTAACCCATTCAAAAGATATCAGACCTCGGACACCCTGCTAAAAATTGTTTAGGTCCGGTAAAATCACAACAAATATTAATATAGCTGAGCTGAGCTAAACGGATAAAGGATTTATAGACATACTATATTTGCACTGTTTGATAAAAAGATAATGGAATGATACTGCAGCCCATTATACTATTTTACATGGAATTTAAAATTGTGTCATACATTTAGCTAACACTTTCATTATACCCAAAAAAAAACACTTGTTATGATAATAAACACAAATACTCACAGATAGCAACTTTTTTGTCCTAAGTATTGCCATTTGGGGAACTATATAGTTTGGCTTATAAGTATTCAAAGGAAGGGTCTTTAAAACGTTTATTGACGCATAATAATAATAACCCCTTTATGTTCTATCTAAAATTAATTACTTCTTACGTTTTTTTTTCACACAATTGTTTCTACTTCTGGTAAAGGCGGTATTTAATTGAAACTTCAAACTTGTCTCTGGGTCATTGTGTGAAGTCACTGACTGAAACTCAAAACTCTGACCAATTACTCCTCTATAGTGATTTTAGCGGGACAGCATGTTTATTTTGACAATATCTAAGTTCGAATTTGAGTCAAGTTGCATGTCTGTGATGTAGATATTCCTTGGCCTGAAGGTGAGAAAGCCATCAGTGAAGAGTTTAGGGAGGCAATAGAAGCACTTCTTACTGTGGACCCTAAGGAGAGACCAGGAGCCAGAGGTACAGCTTGAATACATTAACCACGCTCTGTGAAAAGGTGGTAAATGCATGTGCAAATGCGTTTGCGTAAAGTGTCGTCCAAGATTAGCCTGTGCAGTCCGCATCGGCTAATCAGGGACGACACTTTCCGCTTTAATGATGTTTTTTGATAAAGATCGTATCTTTGCAGCAAAAATCCAGTTTAGGCGGAAAGTGTTTTCCCTGATTAGCCTGTGCGGACTGCACAGGCTAATCTGGGACGACACTTTACGCATATGAACTAAATCCCATTTTCATAGAGTGAGGCTCATATAGTCTAACTATCAGTTATTACCCGTGTGGTCAATGTTCAATTTTCCAACATGGATTGAAAATTCTGATTAAACATAATAGTACACCGGTCTCGGGATTGTGTAAGGGTTTGATGGGATTAAGGTCAATGTCATTGTTCCGACAATATAAACAACTGTTTTATAAAATAGGAACAACTGTTTCTTCTCAATTACTTTAGATTCCATACAGGAATGTTGAGTCAAGGTGAGTGAAACTAAAACAGATGAAAACATGTCTTTGCTCAATAACTTGAATGCTGATAGCTATTATTATGTTGTTTTCCAGGTAAATTCTTTTTACAGTGAAACCTCTATAAACTGAACGCTCTGAAACGGACTACCTGTTTTTAACTAACTGATTATTGGTACCAATATTTTAAGGCCCCCATCCCCCCATGTCAAAGTATGTTTACGTGTGTGTTTGTTAAAATCTTCTATGAAACAGCAAGGGTAATGGGTTAAATAGTTGGCTTGCATCACTGTATGATGATCCTAAATAAAGTGTGTTTAACTACACATGTAGTACCCCTGGGTTCATAATTGGCCCACCCCTGGGGGATACTTGTTTTCATTATAATCATATCGTGAAAGCTGTTAAAATCTTCTCTTTAAAATATAGAGTTCAAATTACACGTAACATTTGATATAAAATTTAGATGGAAAATATTGGTACCATAATTAAATATTCAGGAACTGGATTTAACTGTGTTCAAATAAGAATGTTGGACTGATTAAAAGTGTGCTTAAAAGTGTGCAAGCGTCTTTTAAACATCTTTTCATTTTTCTTCCCATCAAGTAAAATCACTTTGTTTGGAAGCTTATAACGATGTGTAGATATATACAACGTTGCCACTCAATCCTGTTTTTGTGATGCATTTAAATTGAAACAGAAGACATGTTCTTGCTGAAGACAAATTGTTAAAGAGTAAAACTGTTTTAATATGTAACTATTTCGCCTTTATTAGCTATCCGGCGCATGAGAGCATTTGAGCCCATCAACTGGCAGACCCTTCTTGACATTGAAGTACCGTGGGTGCCCGAGCCAGATAACAACCAGGACACCACTTACTTTCAAGGTAGAGCACTTTGCTCATAATGTCTTCTGTATCCCATTCTTCTACTGAATACAATGCATGTTTAAATAGAAAGCATTCCGATTCAGACGTGTATTGATGTAAGACCTGCAAACAACAACAAATCAACTACACTGTGACTGAAATTTGCTCAATTAGTTCAACGAAATTAAAGGTCTATGAAATAACCATTTAGCCGTGCCTTTAATGATTAAATTAAATTAAGATGATAATGTTAATGATTATTTGCTTACAAAATAAAGTATGTTTGCATACTGCATAGGGGACCTTTTGCATACAGCATAGAGCCTTAGACCCCCTGGAATACCACAAACCAAAAAGAAGGGTTTTACCCTCAAACATGCGTTTTTGAAATGTCTATTGCTTTTTTATACTTTATAAACAACAAAAGTTCCATTTTTATACGCCCGTTTTTCAAAACGGGACGTATTATAAGATCACCCTTGGCGGGCGGCGTCCACAGCAGTGTCCGCTCTCTAATTCAAAGTGCTTTCTTCCGATCTTCACCAAACTTGGTCAGAAGTTGTATCTATAGACAATATTTAGGTCAAGTTCGAATATGGGTCATGCCGGGTCAAAAAACAAGGTCACGGGGTCACTCAGTGCATTACAAGCATTTAGCATGGTGTCCGCTCTCTAATTGAAGTAGTTTTCATTCGATCTTTACCAAATTTGATCAGAAGTTGTATCGAGATGATATCTAGGTCAAGTTTAAATATGGATCATGCCGGGTCAAAAACTAGGTCACAGGATCACTTAGTGCATTTCAAGCATTAAGAATGGTGTCCGCTCTCTAATTGAAGTAGTTTTCATCCAATCTTCACCAAATTTGGCCAGAAGTTGTGTCTTGATGATATTTAGGTGAAGTTCAAATATGGGTCATGCCGGGTCAAAAACTAGGTCACGAGGTCACTTGATGCATTTCAAGCATTAAGCATGGTGTCCGCTCTCTAATTGAAGTAGTTTTCATCCGATCTTCACTAAATTTGGTCAGAAGTTGTGTCTANGTGGAGTTTATCGCGTAAACAAGAAAAAGTCTAACGCACGGACGGACGCACGCACAGACGGCAGACGGACGGTCTGATGTAACCCATTTTCAATAGGGTTCGAGTCCTCATTAATATAAAGACACTGGACAAGTTTGAAAAGAATCGGATGAAAACTGTGGACTTTATCGCGTAAACAAGAAAAAGTCTAACGGACACACACACGGACGGACGGACGGACGACGGAAACCACACCATGACATAAGCTCTTCCGGCCTTCGGCCAGTAGAGCTAAAAACCAGTGTGCAAGCTCATTTTTGTAAGAGATTCTTTTTTTTTTCTTTTTTTTTTTGTCACAGATGGCTTATATTGGCCATAATGATTCAACAAACCACAGTGATAAACTAACCACTCTATTCATCTTAGTTTACTTTTTCAGCTTGAGCCAAGAGTCAAAAGGTCAAAATCAAGCCCTTAAATTTCTACGTCTCAGAAATAACTTAAAGTCCTATGTCCCAGAAAGACTTAAACGTCCCACATTGCACCAACAGCAGCCCCTAGAGGCAGTGCCCTAATCACTTATTCCTTCATCTCGGTTTACATCCAAGGTTTTTATGCTAATTAAAAAAGGTCGTAAAACTGACCCGATCCCAAAGCACACAGACCTGATCCCAAACCGAAATTAAATCTCAATTGTATTTCATAAACATCTTAAAAAGTATATAACTATAATTTATATGATTTTGTTCTCCTTATTACATTTAATAGGCCTGATGTGTCAATATTTGTTGATAATTTTTTTCCCCAATTTGGTCCATTTTGTTGATAAATAATTCCCAATTTTGCCATTTTTATCGATTTAAAAAATTCCCAATTTGACCAGACTCCTTTTCCCAAAATGGCTGGAAAAAACCCTGATATCACCGGCTTCAGCCAAGAGTCAAAAGGTCAAAATCAAGCATCAAACAAAAGCTCTTAAAGGCTTCAGTTTCAGAGAGCCGTTGCCCCATATTGACCCATCAGCAGCCCCCTACAGATACATGTACATGGCTCCCCATAGCTAAAAAAACTTCACATTTTATCTGTTTAACAGGGTCGTTTGCAGAAAAAAATGTTGCAAGATGAACATTCCTTTAGCCAATTAAAAATTTGTAGCCATTTGCTAATAAAGCAAATGGCAAAGTAAGCCCTGCCCACTCACAACTTCCTGCATCTGAGTGTACTCCTCCTGCTTGAGCAAAGAGTCAAAAGGTAGAAATCAAGCATCAAATGAAACCCATTAAAGTTCTAAGTCTCAGGAAGCTCTAAAAGCCCTAAGGCCCATATTGTCATATCACCAGCCCCCTAGAGACAGGGCTTTCTTTTCTTGTTAAAGCATGGCTGTTTTTTTAAATAATTCTGAGAAGTTAGTGACTCAAATTTTAACCATTTAAAAAAGTTCTAGACTCATTTTTCACAATTTAAAAAAGTTCTCGACTCATTTTTTTCACAATTTTGAAAGTTTGCGACTCATTTTATCACAAATTGAGGCCCCTTTTCAAAGACGAGAAAAAAAAGTCCTGAGACAGAGCCCTACTGACCACTTCCTGCATCTTGGTGTACTCTTCCTGCTTGTGGAGAATGTAGATCTGCTGCTCCTTAATCTTCAGGTTGTTGGTCTTCATGGCCGGGTGACGCAGCGACCAGTTGCACAGGTTCAGCGCAAACTCCTCGCAGTTCTCGTGGATCATGATGTCCACACGCAGCTTCAACACCTCCGGGTCCTGGCTTCGGATGTACTCCAGACCTGGTACCAGACACAACCTTAGTTTTAACGATGAGTTAAACTTAAACATATTTATTTCAGCTTGATTGCATCAAAAGCCTTAGGCTTATTAAAACTCTCTGGAGTCTGTTTCCTGGGTAGAACCAGTACTTGGTGTCTATGGGGGAGATCTAATGTAGGCTAAAAAAAGTGGAGTTTGAACCCGTGGCTCTTACGGTTGCTAGGTGGGCAACATATCCACTATGTCACTGTCTCTAGACCTGTTACCAGACAGCCCTAGTTTTAACTATTTATGCATTACAGCAGACTGTAAACATGTTTTCATATCAGCTTGCTTACAGTATATATGTATTAGTCTTAAGGTTTTTTGAGAAATGCTTTACATTTAGTATAGCTTTTTGAGTAGAATAAGCACCTAGATCAAAGCACCTAGATCAAAACTGCTTATAAACATTCACCATTTAAGCCTAGTTCTGGGAAAACTGGGCTTAATGCATGTGCGTAAAGTGTCGTGCCAGATGAGCCTGTACTGTCCACAAAGGCTTATCAGGGATGACAGTTTCCGCTTTTTTATGTATTTTTCTGTTTAAAGGAAGTGGCTTCCAAACAAAAATCCAGTTTAGGTGGAAAATGCCCTCCCTGATCAGCCTAATCTATGACAACATTTTACGCACATGCATAAAGGCCCATTTTTTCCAAAAGATGGCTCATTCAAACTTCCGCACTCTTCACACTGTAACTTACATTCCTCATCATTTTCATCTTCTTCCTCCCCAGACATGATCTTGCTGAGAACTGGGTGAGTCCAGTGGCTCTCCATCAACTCCTCAATCACCTGCAAATGGCAGAGTCCAAAACACTACAGGACAGAAAACAATAGAATTAAGAGTCTAAACAATAACAGGACAGAAAAGTGATATGCAAGAGAGCCTAGGAGAACTGGAAAAGTCCACAATAAACAGACAGAACAATGGCATCTAGAAAAGCCTTAGAGCCAATAAGAGACTTAGTGTGTCTTAAACAACTCTGGAGTAAATTATTATTAATGATTCAAACTGTCCAGAGAATGTCCTGATTAAAATAAACAATGGACTAGAAGTCATGTAAACAATAACAAGAGGCCCATGAGGGCCTGAATCGCTCTACTGGCTGGAATGTCAATGGAATGGAAAGTCAACATGCAAGGGAATACTGAAAACACAAATCCTTTCATCCTTGCCAAATGAATTATCAGATGGCTTATATTTTATTTAATTTTAAATTTATAATTGCAACCAATTAAACAACCTACTTAAATGCCTCGGACCAATACAAATTCAAGGGGCGATAATTCTGGACTTTTTACTCTGATGTAACCCATTTTCAATAGGGTTTGAGTCCTTATTAATATAAAGACACTGAACAAGTTTGAAAAGAATCGGATGAAAACTGTGGAGTTTATCGCGCAAAGAAGAAAAAGTCTAACGCACGCACGGACGGACGGACGGTCTAATGTAACCCATTTTCAATAGGGTTCGAGTCCTCATGAATATAAAGACACTGTACAAGTTTTAAAAGAATCGGATAAAAACTGTGGAGTTTATGGCGTAAACAAGAAAAAGTCTACACACGCACGGACGGACGGTCTAATGTAACCCATTTTCAATAGGGTTCGAGTCCTCATTAATATAAAGACACTGAACAAGTTTAAAAAGAATCGGATGAAAACTGTGGAGTTTATCGCGTAAACAAACAAAAGTCTAACGGACGCACACACGGACGGACGGACGGACGGTCTGATGTAACCCATTTTCAATAGGGTTCGAGTCCTCATTAATATAAAGACACTGAACAAGTTTGAAAAGAATCGGATGAAAACTGTGGAGTT
>VMBQ01004137.1:2683-22859 GCA_007657795.1 Dreissena rostriformis | reverse complement strand
TTTTTTTTTTTGGGGGGGGGGGGGTTTCATGTGTATCTCATCGACCTGCACATTTTGAGTGGTGAAAAGGTCAAGGTATATGATGACCTTCAAGTTCAAACGTCGAAAAAACAAAATCCAAGCACCCACAGCCGAGCGTTGGCACCCGCTTTGCGGTGCTCTTGTTTATGTAACGCATCGTCAGAAAATAGGAAACTGTGAGTCTTTGCGAGGTAATTTAAAATATCTTTTTGTGCACCAATTCATGTTTTGAAAGCAACATTACAAATTAATATCGTTATAAATTACTGATATAAACATAGTATTATATGTGTTTTGCGAATTATGTTTTCGTAATATGCCAATTTATATTTGGAAAATTGAAGAACGTTAAACTCTGGTTGCTCGTTTTAAATATATAAACCATCATTTTTAAGTGAAGTGTATCTTTAGATAGATAACAACACTATTTAGTTAACAAGATTTAATATTTTACTCACATATTTGAGCTAAAACAGGAGCAGCAACAACAAAAACAACAAAAAGAGCCGCTAACCGATTCTGAAGTTTGCTTTCCCGGTAATCGACATCAATGCAAGTTTCGTAAAAGCAAAGTAGCCGCCTCGATGGAAGTTAATTCTAATTGAGTAATTCGTGTTGCGAGGATCCTTAAACTCCTGTTTAACATTCAATACAAATATAATTCAAAATGTCCACAAACAAAGCTAATAATGGAAATTGTAACATACTTTTTCCGCAAATTTATATTCGAATACATTTGTAATATAAGTGCAATAAATAAAAAAAACTTATTCGATCGGTAAGTCAAAAAAGAAATGTGGCCGATGTTATTTAAAAGGTTTCTATATTGGCAAAATGGAAAGTTTAAAAATGTCGTCATGTATTCGTAAAGAAAATATTAGTTATTGTAAAATAACAATCGAACTAAAACTCGTGACTAAAAGTATATTAGAAATATCATTTCGTTTACGGATGATCAAATGGTATACACATATAAAGGGTTTTTAACGCTTTTATTGGCAATTTGGAAAATAATGTACATATAGTTCAGCAATACACAACACACTCTTAATGCCTGGTTGGCCTGATTAAAACGCGTTAACTTAGCTTTTATCACAAAGGATCCCGATTGGAAGCTCTGCGCATACATTTCAAATTAAAAAAATGTTTGAGCATTTTTAATTATATTTACAATACACTAGATTGTGTATAAAAGGTAAATCGTGACTTCACGCGATCAGCAATTAGATATTATATAAATGTTTTACCAATGTATATTCGTTTTCAATGGTCATATTTCTTGGCAGGTTTTGGTCGTTGAGACTGGTTGTCCGGATTGTACACTTTGCGCTGTTGCACGACATGACTTCAACTTCTGATCCCCCAAACTGTAAGAAAAAAGAACTGTTACGATGAAAATCAAATGCATTCGTTTATGATTTATTCAGCTCATTTGACAGGAAAAATACGTGTGACTCATGCGCGGTACGTTTTAAGAAAATAAACTAGTACAACTCATTAATGAAAATTTCTTTAGAATAAGTTATAAAAGTCAATTGCATTATTAAAACACTTACTATGAAACGATTATATTTTAGAACTTAGTTGTTCAAACATTAAATAATTATTTGATAGTTTACTGTGTATCGATTGAATATATATCGAACAAAAGTATAACTGTTTCGCACCATAATAGTGACTTGGTTCTCGGTTGTCTCGTTGATGTACAGTCGTATGTAGGTAATGCTCTGGTTGTCAACATCGACAACAAGTCCCCCGTGGCCTTCGATATTAAAGACTCGCACATCATTCTGCGAGGTGGCAATCCTGACAGCAGCAACTGATAATGTATGCAAATAAATGAAATTAAACATATGTGCGATACTACATAAACATGTTTTTTAAGGTATCACATTTTCAAAACAACACCACCACCAACAACAAAACACCAACAAATAACTAAACCATGGGCAAATGCATACAAGACTGGTGTATTTGCATGCGATTATCATTTAATAATCTATTATTTTTTTATTGTGGAACCAATTTATTCAGAACTGATGCTATAGAGATGATTTAATACAATTTTTACTGCTGAAATACAAATTGACATGCTATACGGATGCGCAGTAAACGATGTTTACGATCTCGATTCCGTACAAACATTCAAATGATTGATATCCTACAATGCACGTGAAAGCGTTAGGTTTATTTCCGATTTCAAACATTCTATAGTTTTTATAAAGAGAATGGAATGTAAATATAAAGCAACACAACTACATTGCCGGTTTGTTGAATGGAATTCACAAATTAGGAAGGCTTATCACCATGTAAAACGTAACACTTTGCTGAACACAAACGTCGGTTCGCAAATGTGGTCGATATGTGCTACTTGGGAATGCGTAGTGGCTTGAAAGCTTGTAATGATCCATCAAAGCAGACCCTTATGGATTCAAAATAGATTATACCTGGATTATACCTTGGCAAATATACAGTATTGGTCCTGATTAGGACAAAGTATTAATAAATTAGCATTCAAAGCCGAATTGGGATCAGGAAATGAAGCGGACATGGTTTCAATTCAAATAGGTCCCAACCCGCATTACCGGTAGACCAGTATGGGTCCCAGTACGCGACCCTATGTGGATTAAACATGGGATCCACCTTGGTTAATACATGTATACATTATGGGTTCCGTGTGAGACCCATATACATTTTCTCGCCCTTATATCATCCATTAACGGGGGGCGGGGGGCTGCATTAAAGTTTCTATGTTTTGGCCCACAATTGAAAACCCATAATGATTCTTCTAAGCATGGCCATATGGGGCCAATATTGACTTGAACTGGGCTAAAAATACGCTATCGTCTCACAGTGGGACCGACTAGTAATACATGTCGTATGATCATATCAGGTCCATAAGGGCGCAAGACGTGAAGCCCATGTTGGCCCACTGTAAAATAAGCAAATAAAGGTCCCCGAACACCGCTTAATGTGATTAGGGCATGATCATGTAGGGGTACCATAGACATTATCTTGCTGTTATTAGACTCAGGTAGGTCCAGTACAGTATCCTCAAATGGTTCCAATTTTGTTAAAGCACATACTGGTCCTTTCACGCATGCTATGAATCTTATCTTAAAACAAAATGGCCATAGAATAGTAACTAAGCGCTATATTGGACGCATTGTATACATGATAAATGAGTCAGTTACGTCTACACTTATAGCCCCTTCCTCATTTTGAAAGTTACATTCTCGTGAGTAAAACAAAACAATAATGCCAATTATCAAAACTTACTCCCTGTTTGTAACCATAAAGGTACTGGTTAATTGCTTTACTTCTGTGTATTTTGACATGTAATTGATATCCTTCGTTGGTAAGGCATGTTGTTCTAAGTAGGCCCCAGAGTTAATTGGCAGCAGGTCGCGCACACAAATTAAAATTGTATTCTTTTTTTGCATGAATAAAAGCATCATTTACAAAGTTGCAGGTTAACCTTTACAAAAATGTAACCGTTTATCTGATGGTTTCAGTAGGCAATTTTTCACATATTTGAAGGCAACATATTTATGGTCAGCCTATTTTAAACATTAGAATCCTAATTAAAAAGAGTCAGTACTTACTGAATTTCATCCCCACCGCTCCCCCAGTCGGTACGTTCGAGCCTACACTGTATCCGCCGCAGCCGCCATGATGGACCTCGTGGTAGTTGGCGAAAAACTCGTCAGGTAGGTACTCTGAGTCAGGGACAACAGAGGCTTTGTCATACCAATTGTACAAGAGCCGGTTGTGTCTGCTGACCTTGTCAGTATCCCCTAGTCCAGACGGGTTGAAGAAGAAAGCGATGTAGCTGTTGGGATTCCCATCACAGTTTGTGAAGTTCAGCTCTTCACCGTTGACTTTCCATCCCTGCACTGTTCTGTTATATATCATCGATTTCGGAATGAAACCGACGAAAATATACGGCGCCATATTAGGGTTTTGTGGCCCCTGGTACCCGCTATGTGCCGAATATTGGACCGACACTGGTGTAGAGGAGTAGTTTCCCAACTGAGCCATGGTCGATGTGTACTGGACGCCGTTTGAGCGCTTATGACGTATGATCACGTGGGATGTGTCGTCATAGAGGGAGGCCATGTCAACATCGAGGTCAGTTGAAGTGGATAGGAATGTGTATCCGAAGCCGTCGTTAAACTGACAGTAGATGCGATATGACTGCCCTGCGCTGTTCTGAACGGTGTAGATGCCGCTTTTAAGAGCTCCATTAGCTTGAACTTGAAGCGTCTTGCAGTTGCCTGCTCCATCGGTGCCCAAGAGTAGTTCTATAACAAATAAAAAAAAAACAATAGCTGTCACCATAGGATGACATATGCCCCCTTTTTCCACATTTTTTGTAAACCTAAACGCAGTGTTTTTCCACATTTTTCGAAACCTTAACGCAAAGTGTGACGTAATTTCAGACAGACGGACAGTGCGATCACGATATTTCAACCTTGATAACCTGACACATGTTATAAATATTAATTTCTTTTCAAGGTAACAGAACTTATAATTAGGTCCAGGAACTTCAACTATGAATTGTAAATTGTGACCCTGATTTTTCACTGAGGATCAATTAGAATTATATGCAACACGTTATCTGGTCGTGGGGAACAAATTAATATACAGTAATGGTATGAAGTCCCCGTACAACTGAGAAGTGACCTGGGCAGACAGCCATCACANGGTAGGGGTACCATAGACATAATCTTGCTGTTATAAGACTCAGGTAGGTCCAGTACAGTATCCTCAAGGTCATGTAGGGGTACCATAGACATAATATTGCTGTTATTAGACTCAGGTAGGTCCAGTACAGTATCCTCAAATGGTTCCAATTTTGTTAAAGCACATACTGGTTCTTTCACGCATGCTATGAATCGTATCTTAAAACAACACGGCCAAAGAAAAGTAAATAAAAGCGCTATATTGGACGCAGTTGCTCAACTTAAGTACTTGTAGAAAATAGTTCAAACAAACATATTGGACATATCACGCAAGCCACATATATGAAATAATTGACACGGATCTAATCGGGATCATCTGCAAACACATTGTGCTATAAATTCATAGCCGTGAATGAATGCCTACGGATTGCCTAAGGCGTTAAGTTGGTTGCCGTCTTTGTGTTACTGATAATTATAAAATTCGGAGAACATCTTGGGGATTTTTCATGTACTTATTTTAACATTCGAATATTGAAAGTATTTGTCTCTCGTTCTCAAAAAAATGGTGAATACGGCTTTTGATATTTAAGAGACACCATGTATTCACATTTTTCACAATATTTTGTCCAGACGTATACACAGAAAATAGCAAATTAAACATCTAACCAACAAATTGCAGACGCAGTGTCAAGTTTGGTTAACTAGAAGGAAACCAAATGTTTTAACACATTCTTTAAAGCAAAATAAAACGTTACTATTGATATAGAAAGCAGGGGCGGATCCAGGATTTCTGGTTACGGGGGCGGGATATTGAAAGATTTGCCGGGGGTCAAGGGGGCCGCTAGGGCCCCTGTTGGGTGCAGGGCAAAGCCCTGCTAGGGAGTCCAGGGGGCGAAGCCCCCCTGTAAGCTCCACGATCTTAGTGATTTTGAAGGCTTTGACAACCACTTCTCGATCAGTGGGAAATATTGTGCACGAAAAATAAGAAAAATGAGTTTAAATAGGTGATTTAGATCTAGTTAAGTGTGAAACATCAAATGAATTGACTTTACTTTGGCGATTTAAGGGGGGGGGGGCGTACGCCGCGTCCGCCCCCCCCCCTTAGATCCGCCTATGGATGGTATGGTAAAAACTTATTTTGTAACTTACCGAACTCAGAGCAAGTAAGCACCAGCACACTGAGAAGAAGCGCATACTTCATCTGAAATGTACATTATTTAACGTAGGTCATATTAGAAATTGTTACACACCAATAATTCCAAGACATAATATACATTAATCGAATGTAAGTAACGAAACTTTTGAAGGGATTTTATTTCTAAAGCCGATTAAATTGTTCCGCGCTAAAATGTCGAATTTTAATTCTAATTTACCAAAAAAGTAGATATTAAACTGGAAAAGAACAGTGAAAGACTGTTTGCTTAAGCCCCAGTCCCATACAGATGCCGGAGCAGATGCTTTGAAGAGCATCGTCAAGCAGTTCGGCTACCTATAGCAGTTGCATCACTGTGTGGTTGTATTGGACGGGAAGCACATCTCCGTGCATTCTCCTCGATGTGCTATCTCCTTGTACATCAACTATTACCATTCCACAAGCGTCCTGACCTTGGTCGACGCCGACTACAAGTTTATTTGGGTTGAATTAGGCAGCAATGCTTTTCGTTTGTCACATAGGGTTCTCATTGAGCAAATCGGCCATGATGCCCTCCTTTTTCTCTAAAAAGACGAGGGACGTCTTCGTTTTTCTTTACGAATCAGTTTCTGTGGGTGGTGCTGATGGTTGTTGATCTACTTGTAAATGAAGTGGCAATTTTGTTCTTGGCCTCGAGCTTGTTGCTTCTTGTTGCTGCTGTTCTTCATCGGTAGCGGATGCTGCTCGTGGCGATCTTTTGGTAACTTCTTGGAAACGAGGTTACACATTCGAGATTTGATTGCAGAATGATGGAATCATCGAAAATCAACCTACTTTTACACAAGTAATTGTCGGTCCGGCGCAGATAGTTTTTGGTCCGTATGGATGCCGTGTTAGTTCGTGTCGTTGTCGTGTAGGGCCGGGGTGGTCCATGTTTGTGCCGTGTTGGTCCGTGTTTATCCGTGTATCTGCCGTGTAAGTCCGTAGATCTACCGTGACTGTCCGGGACAGTCCGCGTGGGCGCCGTGTTGATGGCGTGTTGCTGCCGAGTTGGTCCGTGTGGATGCCGTGTTGTCATCGGGGTGATGGTCTTTGGAAGACCGTAAACGCTAAAAAATCCCAAAAGGCCACGGATCGTCCCGGTTCGTCCCGGTTCTTGATCCGGGGGATACGGGGCGATCCGGGACTGCCGTGTCCATCCGTGCTTATATGGGACTGGGACTTTAACAAACATAGTTTAGCGTGTTTTATGTAAAATTAAGCGTAAACTATATTGAAATTAAAATCCATTTTATACATATGCAGCGTATTGCATAGTTTTGCGAAACCCAGCAACATCATATAAATTGTATGTCACAAACAAAAACAACTCTTGGATTCTCTATCAGTGGTTTCGTATTGACTGTAAAAGACAAATGTGAAAAGTAAACTTCTGCAAATATTTAAGACTACTATCGTGCGACACCAAGTATTAAGCAACAATAATTACGAAATAAGTGGTGCGTGTTTGGCTTCTTTCGTTTCGTTTCGACTGAACTATATATAGTCAATTGGAATAAATATAATGAAATAAAAACGAATAAATGTTATAATTTTTAATGTATATATAGTACAGGAAAATGGTCGGCCAAAACAGTTAAATTAAACATTTATCATCAAATACAATCAACATATTTTCAGCAAAAATATTTAAATTAAATTTAATATTTACCGTTAGACAGTCCTGTTATTTAAGCCCGCAAGACTCCAATACGCGTTTCCATGAAATATTTCACTTTACTCGCCTCAGATAGCCCAACACATCTCATTTAATTTTGCGAACATTAATAAATCCAACATATTATATTGATGACTGAAATAAACAGTTGTTTCCAGCAACAAAACACTTCATCGATTCCAGGCACAGTATTAATTATTAATAAACGGTCGGGTTGCCTTAAATATTTGATATTAAAACCAATCAGCTCAATCATACTTAATGGAAATACTGATTTAATGAGCGGATGCTACATTGGAGAAACTACTCGACTCGTGTTTAAATTATGCACATTACCATTCCAAAAAAACGTAATAGTAAGGTATTGTCAGGTGTCTCAGCAGGGGAATATCGGAGGAGAGTAATGGCCGATAGTTTTAAAACAACATCGAAATTATTAGTATATAAAATCATGTTTAATGTTCATGTATTTCTCTTTACGTGCTTTTAATTTCACGAATCAGGTAGTGGAACTAACAGATTGATATCAGGCATTAATATTAAACGTTCATTTCCCATCGTCCGATAAGTGCAAAGAATGGCTTAAAATAATATCCTCGAAAACACATTATCATATATAAGCCTCGTTCTGGGAAAACCGGGCTAAATGCATGTGCGTAAAGTTCCGTACCAGATTAGACTGTGCTGTTTGCAGACTTTTGTTAAGAGCAAATTTCCCTTAAAGGAAACTCCATAAAAGAGGAAAATGTCGTTCCTGCAGTCCGCACAGGCTAATATGGAACGCATATGAATTAAGCCCAATTTTCCCAAAGCGAGGCTCATATGATTTTGGCATGTTAATCACGATACAACATGCAGTATACAAATAAATGAGAAATTATTATAATTGTCCAATCGCTACAAATCTCAGTACTAGGAACGTCATATTCATGGTCATCATTTATATAGTCACTTTGATAACGACCGTTTCTTCAACATCAGCAGCAGAACTAACTCTATCGGAAGGACGAACGCGTAAACGAAGCTGATTATATAGGCCACGTAAAGTAAAGTAATTGGATACTCCCCTTATGTATATATATTATCAAAGTGACAATATAAATAATGACTATGTATATGACGTTCCGAGGACTGAGGCTTTTAGCGATTGGTACAATTATAATAATTACTTATTTGCAAGTATAGTGTAAGCTGTGTAGTGATTAACAGGCCAGAATCATATGAGCTTCGCTTTTGGAAAACTGGGCTAAATGCATGTGCGTAAAGTGTCGTTTCAAATTAGTCTGTGCTTGCTAATTAGGAACTACACTTTCATCTTTATGGAAATGTTCTTTCAAAGGAAGTCTCCTCTAAACAAAAATCAAGTTTATGCGAAAAGAGTTGTCCCTGATTAGCTTGAGCGGACTGCACAGGCTTATCTAGTACGGCACTTTACGCACATGCATTTAGCCCAGTTTTCCCAGAACCACATTTATATGAAAACAAAATGTGAGTATATTATTTTCAGATATTGTTTGCACTTAAACTTATCAGGAGTGCGAATTGTTTGGTATAACTTTAACGCTTAAAACATGCGAAGTGTATAGCTCCAGTCCGGTTTTATCGGCAATATGTGATTTGGGTAATAAAAAATGGGTACGTTTAATTACATTCTCTAGAAATGAACATTTAATAGAAATGCCTAATCGCAGTATGTTTGAGGCACTACCTGATTCGTGAAATTAAAAACATGCAAAGATAAAATCATGATCATTAAAAATGATTTAGTGTTTTAATAATTTAGATGTTGTTTTACAACTATGAACCCTTACTCTCCTCCAATATTCCCCCGATGAGACACCTGACAATTCCGAAATGGTACCTTTATTAGTTATTCTCTTTATTATAGAATCAAATTATCTGTCCAAATACTTGTCCAAGTATTTGCCTTTTAATGTTGTACGTCATTGTTAAAAACGACACAATACTTGTGTAAATGTATAGTTTCAACTGGCACACGAATGACAAACGAAGTGCAGCTTATATTTGTTGAAACAGTTATGCCATTATATTTGCTTAATTAATTTGAGGTTCATCATAGAAAAAACAACAACATTTTTTGGAAGCAAACTTAACCGACCAACCAACATGAGATGTGACGTCATCTAAGATTGTTGATTTGCGCTCATATTCAGCTATCTAGTTTATAGACAGCCTTGAAGGGACTTGTTCACAGATGTTTCGTATTTTTGAAAAATGCCATTTACCATGTTAACTTATGAATCTATACTGTTTTGAATATTTTTTACTAATTACAACAGCAAGAAAAAAGGTTGAATAAAAACTATTAAAGTCTACTGCCTCAATGTCTGGCCCTTTCAATGCTGATCGTCATCAGTGCATTGAGGATAGCAGACTTTATGCGAGCACGATTCTCCGTCTTGATCCTTTTCATCGTGCTGAATCCCCTCTCGCAGTCTGAAATACACGAACCTGCCTCCAGTTGTGCAGTGTTGCGTCAACGNGTATACTAGTATCATATTATGTATCCGACTGTGGGATAAAGTCACCGGAAGAGACGAAACGAGTGGCTGCCTTTATAGTTGCTTACGAGGTGGGACTCGTGTAGGCATACAGTATGTCGGGTGATGTTGTAGACAATGTTTATAGGCGTTGCTGCCTTTAAAGTTGCTTACGAGGTGGGACTCGTGTAGGATTACAGAATGCCTGTTTTTTTTAGAAGACTATGTTGATAGACGTGGCTGCCTTAATTTATAGTTGCTTACGAGGTGGGACTCGTGTAGGCATACAGTATGCCTGGTGATGTAGTAGACTATGTTGATAGGCGTGGCTGCCTTTATAGTTGACTACGAGGAGGAACTCGTGCCGGCATACAGTATGCCTGGTGTTGAAGCAGACTATGTTGATAGGCGTGGCTGCTTTTATAGTTGCCTTCGAGGAGGGTCTCGTGTCGGCATACAGTATGCCTTTAGGATTGTGTGTTTTTCAACAGGTCATGCGTTTACTCACATTGAGTTTGCATTCAATGCATTATATATATATACATGTATACTAGTATCATATTATGTATCCGACTGTGGGATAAAGTCACCGGAAGAGACGAAACGAGTGGCTGCCTTTATAGTTGCTTACGAGGTGGGACTCGTGTAGGCATACAGTATGTCGGGTGATGTTGTAGACAATGTTTATAGGCGTTGCTGCCTTTAAAGTTGCTTACGAGGTGGGACTCGTGTAGGATTACAGAATGCCTGTTTTTTTTAGTAGACTATGTTGATAGACGTGGCTGCCTTAATTTATAGTTGCTTACGAGGTGGGACTCGTGTAGGCATACATTATGCCTGGTGATGTAGTAGACTATGTTGATAGGCGTGGCTGCCTTTATAGTTGACTACGAGGAGGAACTCGTGCCGGCATACAGTATGCCTGGTGTTGAAGCAGACTATGTTGATAGGCGTGGCTGCTTTTATAGTTGCCTTCGAGGAGGGTCTCGTGTCGGCATACAGTATGCCTGTCGTTGTATAAGACTACGTTGTATGATGGTTGTAACGATGAAAAAGCTTTTGTTTGTATTCATGCTTTTATGTATGTTTGATGGCTATGGGTGTAGTATGAGAATGCACGGACTTGTATGAACTAAATTGTTTGCTTTTATGTGTACCATATGTGGACTGTATATAAAACGCGTGAGAAGAGAGGAGTAATACACTGTATAAGTCAGTCGGTCATACAAACGACTTACCAAATAATATGTTGTTGTATTTTGTTGTTTTTCCCTATCGGGAGCGCAGTTGCGAAGGGAACGGTAATTACTGCATCTGAGAGCATTAATGATGAAAGAATGGGTGAATATTCAGAGCAAACATTTCATTTTTGTTTTCAAGAATTGTATTAACACAATGCATATGTTTAAATAAGATGATACTTTTGAAAGAAATGACATCTTATAAATATAGTTTTCATAGTAACAAAGCGTTTTACCTTATCATATATACTCTTAATATACACAATACATGTATTATGAATATGGAACGCCATCAGTATGCATAATATATAAGGGATATTACGCTAGTCGATTGTTCCAGGTGTTTGTATCAGTCGAGTGGCTTGTGTGATGACGTATCTCACAAGAGGCGGAGCCTCAAGTGTGATACGAAATAGCGCAAGCCACGAGACTGATACAAACACTTGTAACAATTGACTTGCGTAATATTCCTTTTATTATATACAACTTTGAATCGTTTAACTTAAAAATGAGTTTAAGCGTTCATAATTAACCAAGAATGCTCTTTTCTTTTCTGCATTCAAAGTGACGTCATTAAAAGTAGTCCGGCTAGTATGGTAATACGGAATTGGAAAACTAACGAGTAGCATAATACGGGAATTATTTCTGTGCAGGTGTATTTTACCGATTGATACAACTTGTATTTTTTGGGAACATAAAGCAGGTATATAATAAAAACATATTTGATATAGTATATATATGTAATGAAAAATATATTATTCAATAAAATAATAAGATATAAGAAAACCATAAGTAACACAAAACTAAAATAAACATTCTTACTTATTCAATAAAATGTTCTTCGGGGGCATATTTTGGTAGTCCGGATGACGTGGAATACAAACATGTTTTACATCTGATCTATACTGAGTACATTTCCTGCTCATTTCATCCATAAGTAGCACATGAAGTAGTAACGATAATAATCGAAATCGAAAGGAAATACGTATATGTACAAACGTGTTATATACATGTTATCGAGAAGACTAATTGATTGTATAATTAATAAGTACCTGGGAGTTTCGATTGAAACCCCCTTTCTGTTTCCTTCAATTTGTAGGTATATTTTTTAAGTTTAAATTATCGAAACTAAAAATACTGACGGGTATATAAACGAAAAACCACGGCATATGATTATATATTAAAACAATTCAAACAGTTTAATAATTAACACCAAATTAGAAGAGTCATATGTCAATATTCGCCATGACTGTGAAAGGTAACTTTCTACAAAGGAGTCTATATAGCAGATGTTGTACAAAATCGTAGTCTAATGTTTGTTACATATTGAAAATTTACTGTCATTAAAGTCTTTTTATCTATCTCTCCGGTTATCATTGAAAATACCAAGAACGATGCAGTTATTCTGTGAAAACGTCGTACTTTATACAAATATAGAATCGATAAAATGGACAATTGTGTATTACAAATAAATAACAATTTACCGGTTATATATACTGGGGCTATATTAATCAAACACATATTTTATCTTTATTATTAGTACAAATATTCGTTACCTTCATCACTTCGGTCCTTTTACCAAACAACGGGTTTGTAACTGGGTTTTCCACGTCAAGAATACTGGACATTAAACCTCCAACGTATCCAGAACGGAGCTCTTCATGCAACGTCGTAGACGACCAGCAGAACGTCATCAACGTGAGCAGAACGGACAGTGCATTAGACATACATGAACGAACAGCAGGACTCATTGCGCATATTCAAGCTATAACCAAATATGTAAGTAGGTTATATTGACAGTTTCTTTATTTCTTTATTTATATATATTGATGTAAACTTTTTAAAGTTATTGACCAGTGGGCCATTGAATAAGACGTAGCATTTATAGATACATTTCTGCTCATATAGATTGTTATATATTGTTATCGTGAACACGATTTTATACTCACCGGTATCATGTTATATTAAAGCTAAGGTCAATGCTATAATATATTGTTGAAAATCCCATCATATTCGGAAATGTCTGGAGTTTTCATTCTGTTGTATGCGTTCTATTGTTTTATGGATATTTCAGATGTCGGAACACTCGAAACTGCTCTCGAAACTTTGTGAGAAGAAGACGACACTTTCTGGACCATTTGATACGGTTATATCGGAGACGACATCGATAAGCGATAACAAGGTATGAAACGTAAATACATAATATATTCTGGTATGATTGTGTATACGTGTGGTGCTTGTTAATGTATTTTGGATTTTTACATTTTGTGTGTATATAATCCGTTAATTTACACGTAGTCTTCTTAGTTGTCATGGGATTTATTTGATTATTTTGGAAAGCTGAAGATTGAATAAAACAATCAACGTCTATGTTTTCAGGTTACCGAATCGTATGTCAAATATCTGGAACAACTGAACGGTTTTGCGTCTACGATACACAACTTTAACGATCAATGTACGAAGGACTTCGACTCGGATTTATCCAAGCAACTGGAGGACTTTCATCGAAGAATACAAAGCACAGCTTGTTCCTTGGAGATTGGTCTGCGTGGAATGGGCGTCTACACACGCAACCCTGCCTCCTCATCCACCGTGGCAAATATAACTGGCAGCGATTGCCAAAGTTGGAGTGGCCGTATTTGTCAAATTTATTCGTTTTTGAATACGTTTTCAGACGAACTGAACACGGACATTCGAATCTTTGACACGGAACAGGAAATCAAATCTCAAGAAGTTGATCTCAAACGGTTTGTTATAATTGGTTAGAGGTGTTTGGATCAGGATTATTTTGTGTGTTTTATTGTTAAGCATTGTATAGATTTAAATACTCATGTTCGTTTGCGCTGCATTATTGCCATATACATTTGTAAATAGTTCTTTATTTATTTTCTTCGTCTTCATTGTAGGCATACACTTACTGTTACATGTAAACAGGAATAAAACTAATTCACTCAATGATGTTGTTATTTTTAGATTACAACTAAAATCAAAAATACTTTCTTACTTAATCTAAGATTGGAAAAAGTACCGCAATACGTCACTTTGCATAATCTTGCGAATGATAAAACATTAATAAATAGTAGTTAAAACAAATACACACACTCAAACTAGACTTAATTGATAAACTGTGAGATTGATCATGCATAAAGCTTGCGCTTGCCTGCTAGATATGTCTATAAAAATATTTGGAAAACCGTGTTTTAAAGCTCTAAGATTAATGGCGTGGTTATAAATCACACATGGTGTTTTTCACAGTTTCAATGAAGAGTGAAGAACATTTAACAAACGTTATCATGATAACTGTATTTACTTATAAATGATAAAACCCCAAGGACTGTCCATTGAGGTCTTCCGAATATAAGCTGGTCAACGATTTTATGGCCCATGTATTGTAATAATTAGGTACAAATCTAGTGTTGAGTTAATATCATGTACCGAAATTGATCACACACTGCATCACATACATGAATATCATGAGTTTCACTTATATGAGTGTAAGTTATGACCACTGTATTTCTTAGTTTTTACTCTGATCAGATCATTTTTACAACACTAAAAGAAGACGGAATTCAACTTGCATGTTAACTACATTTGTTGTTCTGCAAATTATTTTTAAAAGAAGTTGTTTGACTTCGCATTGCTCAAACTATTATTTATTACTTGAACGCCATTGCCAACTTCTGGATGATGTGTATTGCACTACTTGTGTTTAGCCTAATGTATTTCGAAATAAACTCAAAACTCTAATACAGATCATATGTTGAATGAAAAGTGAATTTGACGAAATTGAAACAAACTTATTCCTGATTGAGTAAGACTTTGGAACATAACACTGAATAATTTTATGAACCAATGGTACATTAATAATGATTGATGTGTAATGTAATTTTAAAAGGATAGACCAGCTTCGTTTATACCGCCAGATCAGCGGGGTTTTCCAAACTCAGTCATTCCGGGATATGTGAACGGATACGTCTATTGTAAAATATAATAAATGTAAAAAAAAAATGAATTTATTTGACCATTAGTTATTTACTGTAACATATTTATTGCTGCAAAAACAATCATTCTTTAGTCAATTGTACACATTAAGGTTAATACCATGGAACGAAAACAAGTTGGGCGAATATTGGGCGGCTCCCTATATGGTGTGTTTATTTGCTGTTCTTACGTGTTGGCGTGTTTTTGGGCTTGAAGGTCGCCAGAACGACCAATATGCCAGCCAGAACGACAACCAGGGCCATTAATATCAAGATTTTCGTATCGTCGCCCTTGTTGTAGTTCTTGCAGGTATACTTGTTATAATAACGTAACTCTAAGTTTACGGTTACTGAGAATGTGAATTATAGTATTGTGAATTATGAAAACACAAGCAGTATATGTAATAGTATTTGTAACAATACCAACATACACACAATATTTTCTAAAGGATTAACAAAGCTAGAGAAAACAAGTTTGCACACGTGAACAATATAAATATATGTTCAGTATGATCTTCTTACACCAGGAACACAATGTCAACATGCCGATATAAACATAATTAAACACAAGTTGGCGTTCCTCTTCGACGTGAACATAGAAAAAGAAAAGAAGAAAAAGGACAAAGAATGATATACATGGTCAAACGCATCCGAGATCTTAATTATACTGATTGTATTAAAGACCTACACGCGTATATAGATTGCACATTATTTATCGCATTTCCAATTTCATAAAAGCATTTATGAAATGTTTCGAATGGTTGTACCAGTATGTTTAGTTTTGCCTTAAGTCAAGAGCAACCTCGGTAGTTTGCGTATTTCTGATTAAAAATGTAAGCAAAACACTGGAATAACAATTATTAAGAAATCATATAACAACTAGGTTTTTCAATTTCGTATGTAAACATTTATGTTTATCTAATCTTGCAAAACCTTGCCACAGTCGCGTATATTCACAAATCTACTATGGTGGAAACTTACAACAGTCTTGAAAAATACCATGATTTCCGTTTAAAACATGGATGCTATGATTTCCGTTTACAAAGACAAATCATGAAACACCCATAAAGTATTTATGTTTACAATAGTTTCATTTACAAAATACAAAAATACGGAAAACTGAATGTTATAAGTTTAATAACAGACATAACCTAAACATATAAACTATATCAATACATGAACTATTTTAAGTGAAAGTGGCCAAAAGCTTGTAACACTGATATGTTCTATTAAAGACAATTTACAACGTTGATGCTATCGCCACACTCTTGACGTTAGATTTTATCAAGGAAGTCGCCGAAAGGTGAAGCGTTCGAAATCATAATAGGCCGATAATCGCGTCCTCAAGTGCACTCCGACATTTTCACCTCAGTATTTCCCTTTTTGGTTCAGCATTTCAGTTGTATGTTTCATACAGCAATATGCTCAAGACTGTACAATGAAAGTCAAGCTTTCATTAAATACATAATAACAACAAATAAATCATTAGTTTAATATGTAATATTAACAATATATATACAAGCTCGTAAAAGTGAGGATCTTTTCCAACGGACAATTAATCGATATTGAGACCCTTTATAGATCATTATGGGTCTGCTTTGTACAGGTAGGTGAACTTGTATATGGGTCCCACATTTGAACCATATGGTATACCAAACTGTGCCTGGATAGCGGAAACACATCAGCAATGGGCGCCGACTTGCGATATATATTCGTCTAGAAGGGTACCAATGTATTTTTTGTTCCATGGATTGTTATTGCTGGACTTGGTTAAAGTTTCTGTTAATGGCGCGTGCAATTGAACAAACACAACTGTCTTTCAGAAGCATGAGTGCTCCACCTCTCCTGTTTTTGTTTGTACTTGAACCGTACAATAAATTACGTGTTCATAGTATTGAATAGCCAACTAGAACACCATAAAAGTCTCCGATATTGTTAGCACAAAATTTGCTTCTCGTGATGACAAAATTAAGTATTATCACGAGCATTAATCGAAAATCACTATCAGACACTTGAGTTATCCGTGAAGAAAAAACGAAATATATACGCCGGGTTGTTGTGTTAATCAACAACTGATACTGTTCTTCGGCCAATAGACAAGGGGTCGCATTTTCGACGGGGTAGGATTTTCTTTATACTGTAAGAAACAACAAACATGCGATAGTGTGATAGAATAAGTCAGCATTGTACGGATGAAATAACAGAAAATTCCAATTCATATGAAGTAACGAATTACAAAACTAATCTTAGAAAAAAATACCAGGTATCATCAAATTGTATCCTATGAGAATTGGGGCTGGATTTCCAACTTCGTTTTTGTATATATGTTTGAAGATATTTTGAAATGGTATTAGTCTTATGAATAAACGACGAGCACCTGACATGCTGTTCCTAAAACAAGGTTGGAATAAAAGTTGTCTTTGTTGAGATCCATCTTTTGAGCTCTTTGCATTGTGTATTAACAGTACTTAACAATGGGGTCTAAAATAGAATAAATTACAGTTGTAAATTACGATTTCATTAAACCATGATGGTTTATAATAGATATAGTTGGACTATCATCGATGTTATTTCATAAGAAACATAATTGAAATGGGAAAGTTGATGGCCAAGTTTATGTCAGAAATGTTATCATAATGGTATCCCGGGTATGACCGGGTCGGAAGATCATGTGACCAATACAAAACAACACATCGGTTATTTAATGCAATTAAAAAGACAAAATAATATAACAATGAAATGAATAAAGAAATTACAAAATAATTGCAAACAATACATTGTTGTCGATATGCTGCCTGATTATAATTGTACAAATACGGTTGTGTTAATATGTGTTAAGATATCTGAATTCATAAGCAAATGTAGACGTAATAAGGTCTTCAATTACAATACACATTAAATGTACGCTTTCTTGATTATTATGTGTGTGGTTTTGTTTAACTGATTTTCAGTTGCTAGAGTATATTTACTGTCATCTATGCTCCTGCTGCAAACAGCGTTTTCAGCTGGATTTGTTCTGGATTCTTCGATTTCATCTGCGTGCAATGTCAGATCGGACGATAGTCCAGTGTTAACAACGCACATACGCATCTTATTATCGGATCTTGTTCGTCAAACGGAGGGAATACTGATTGAGATCAATCGTTCCATAGAACTTGTGAGTACAACCCTTAATATTCTTCTTTTTGACATGGCCACTCGCTATTCATAATTTAATATAATACCGATGGTAACAACACTATGAAATTAATCATTTTGATTTAATTATTTTTATTTAACATTTTCACAAGTAAAAAGTTATAAGTAATTGATGAAAGTCAACCATACAGCGTACATGTATATTCGGTTTGTTGCAGATACACGGGTGAATTTTCTAGTGCACAACAGCGAGATCAGATGACACCTTTGCAATATCATCACCGCCAATCCGCCCTGCTGGAACCATTCAAGTAATAATATTTCATAAATACAGTTTCATAGTGTGACAGGCGACGCTTTTGTTAAAATATGTTCGTCCTCGTACGTTATTTTTTCTGAACATGTTTATATAACTTGATGTTTGCTTAGATTTCAGGAGAACTAAATTTGGCATACAACACATCGCGACTTGCATCGAGTTGCTTCAGAAATATTGTGGGTGATTTAGCTATATCTCCCGGTCCTTTTGCCGAATTAAAGCCGTTGCTAGGGAACCTAGAAAGGAAAATGTTGAGCTTTGCGTGCCAGGTCGAAATCGGGATGAAAGCATTGAACATTCCAATACCTCTTCGAGACTGGACTTTGACGACGGATTCCTGCGAAAACCCGTTGATATCTCAAGCGGATTTGAGAAAAACTGTAGAAATGAGTAAACTTCTTGTAAACAAATATAGGACGTTTATTATTATTAAACGTGATTTGTTTGCATAAGGAAAAGATATGTAGTGTTTCCTAAAAGAAGAAGTTTACAGAGCATAGATATCACACTATGTACATACTGACCATAATTTATTTTTTATTCATTGCCATATACACTTATCTCACTGATATATTTTATTTTATAAATATGTATTTTACACTGATGTTTTACAAAAGCTAATTGCATTTTTATTTCGTCATTTTTTCGGAAGATACTCAGGTATGCGTTGTTGTTGTACTGCCTTTGTTGTTTATATGCAAATACTTTGTAAATGTTGTCATGCAGTTACTTACACGCAACAAAAGTTACTACGCACTAAATGGAAAATGTTGATGTTTTTCATTGATACGAATACCATCCTGAAATGGTAAATGGTGCGCCATAACTCTTCCTGATATAATCCGAGCATCTTTTGATGAATATTTATTTACACTAGTTTTGTTTTGTTTACATTGTTCTATTTTTATTTTTGGAAAAAAAATTGTTTGATTACTCATGTGGTGGTTTATTTATTGTAACACTCTATCATTTGAGAGGTCATCTTAGTGGAAATCTGACATTTGAAGAACCCATACAGTATGTTAAAAGGAAAGCATGTTAAGCTCTACAATAATGACTCACACAGCTGATATATACCAGAAAAAAATGAACGTTGACATTATATTGAAAAATATTATGCAGTATGAAGCAACTCTTTGAATATGTAAAATATATATATTAGATTCAATAAAAAGGTTTAAAACCATGCCCTGGTGGAGCAAGAACAGATAGATGTGAATGGCTTGAATCTCGAGACAACATCCCACCGCTAACAATGCAAATATTAATTAAAACAAAGGCAAATTCAAACAACACTCAACGAATTTAAAGAATCAACACATCATATGCATGGCATATCTCACTGACATTAATAAACTTGCGATGCATATAAGCAAAAGTTCATGTTCTTGAATGTTGTAAACCAACTGGAAAAGTGCCAACATTCTGAAATTATTTTGGTT
>VMBQ01004136.1:45750-87743 GCA_007657795.1 Dreissena rostriformis | reverse complement strand
TGACCTTGAAGTAAGGGTCTGCGTTTAGGTTTCAAAATTTGCGTTTAGGTTTCGAAAAATGCTCATAACTTCTATGTCCCTTGAGATATAACCTTCATATTTGGTATGCATGTATAGATGAGCGGTCTGCACCGGCTAGGCGGTGCTCTTGTTTATATAATGTTTTCTTGTCAATATCATCATTGGTCCAAATCAGGGCTTTTTGAAGTTTTTCTCACCATTTTGGGAATATGACCTCAGGGCCCTCAATCTGTCAAATCCACGGCCGAAATTCGGCCGCATTCCCCCCCTGAAAAGTATACTTTTTTCCCCTTTTTGGGGGAAAAATTCCCCCTTAAAAAAAAAAAAAAATTTTTTTTATAGATAGATGTGTCTCATGATTATTATATCTCAATTCTATTTTAATTTAATCTTGTCAAACATACTAAATTATGAAAAAAGCAATGAATATAGTGCAAACATGTACAAATGTTATAATTAGAGAGTAAGTAAAAAATCCCCCCAAAAGGGAAACGCAGCGAAAATTCCCCCTGCTATGGGTAGCGACCCGCTTCCCCTAAAATGGATTGAGGGCCCTGTGAACCGCTTATTCTCAAAATTGTTCAGATCTGAATGTTGGCATTTTCATTTCAACCTGTCCCACTCATAAATACAAATAATGAAGATAAAAATCCATAATGCCTTAAAAATTGCTCGTTTCAACTAAGAGTTCTAAAATTCCCCATCCTAGAGGAAATCGCCAACAGCACACAAAACCTTGCGATAGCTAGCAACGCTAACGTTTGAGTTACATTGTACGGCAGGCAAAGATGTTATCAGTCTCCATTTATGGAGATAGAGTAATCTTTTGGAAAGTTTGTCTGCTGATAAAACACCAGGATTTACATTGTTGCTGTGCCCAGAGGTTACATAACACTCTGTAATGGCACTCCAGCGCACACCTGGTTCAAAGCTTACACCCTACAGTAATTGAGCAACATAATAGTTTGTTTTGAGTATCATTGCTATTCCAGCATTGAATGTAATTATTGAAAAGTTTTAATTTCGCGTGAGTGTTCATCATTTTTTCCACTCATTTGGGAATTGTAATGATATCATCTGATTTGGGAATTATAGTTTAAAAAATAATGCATCGAACGAAGGACTTTCATAGTGTATGTTAAAATAAACAAACACTTCATGATCAATATTTTACATATCTTATGGGAAGATTTATTGATCAGCTTGTAAATATTGAACATAAACATTTGGTACTACCCTTAAACATTGTTTAAAACAAATCACTTACACAACATAAACAACTACATTTTATATTTAAAAAAGAGATGAAAATATCTGAAAAACTCAGTAAAATGTCCTGTGGTGTGGTCATTTTTAGGTAATCTGAAACACACATATGTTTAACATCTTATTTGTTTTCACTATTCCACTGGACATGGCTGGTATTATCCAATGTGGGAAAAAAATGAAATTGCAGACTCCTCCAGAATATTTAAAATGTGCCATTTGTCATGTTGTAAAATCAATGTTGTTCAAAGATAAGCGAAGAAATGCTGCACAATTATGTTGTTAACAAAATGGTTTGATATTAACATCTCAGCAAAAGCAATTATGACAACCTTTCAAACTACCTTTCATGGTTTTGTTCACTTTGTCACGCAGAGATAATTACATTTATTTCTACTGTACAACTTGCTTTGCAGAATCACCTCCCTTGCAAGACAAAATGTTTTTGGAGTTACTTCCCTTGCACTGTTTATTGTGCAAATAACTGCCTTGTAAATGAGCGGCTGGCAAATATGTGCGTATTTCTGGGGAGTATATGGGTTGACCTGAATTTATCCATCAATTTGGACAGATGAACTTTTATGCTGATTGCTCATAAACTGTTACACTAGGTTTGAATATTGCATAATGTGACAACACTTGTTCATCTAGTTGTGTCAAATAATATGAAGACAAAGCAGTTTTATTTTTCCCTACACTGAATACATATGAGCCACACTCTGTGAAAAGGGGGTTTAATGCATGTGCGTAAAGTGTTGTCCCAGATAAGCCTGTGCAGGCTTATCAGGGACGACACTTTCCGCTTTTATGATATTTTTTGTTTACAGAAGGTCTCTTCGAGGTAAAAATTCAGTTAAGGCGGAAAATATCGTCCCTGATTAGCCTGTTTGGACTGCACAGGCCAATCTGCGAGAACACTCGCATTAAACCACCTTTTCACAGAGACACGCATATATATCAGAGATGCAATTTTTGAGATGAATAATGAAATTTGTTTGTATTAACATGATTATGTTGAACCTTTTTAATTCCAAAATCCTTGTAGTTTTAATGGAACTGGGCAATTTAGTTCTGTTCATGTTTGATTCTAGTCGTGTAAAAAAAAGAAAACTAGCTAGTTAAAAACATTACTTTAAACCCGAATGTTATTGAACTAATTTTGAGTCAGTTTCTTGGGTAGAACCAGTTATAGGGCCTATATACTCGAGTCAAGAGTTGTTGTCTGGGAAAGCCTCTTCTGGGAAGCATAGATTAACCAGTAACAAATTTCAAGATTGTAAGATTATAGTGATCTGTTTTTCACAGACAAGTGACTGGCAGGTTTGCATTTAAAAAGCTAGCCGTTTGTTTTGCATTCAATTAAAGTCCAATTTTGAAAGATCACACAAG
The DNA here is from genome assembly GCA_007657795.1 of Dreissena rostriformis. Lineage (NCBI taxonomy): Eukaryota > Metazoa > Mollusca > Bivalvia > Myida > Dreissenidae > Dreissena > Dreissena rostriformis. The sequence continues at coordinate 85,067 of VMBQ01004136.1, read as the reverse complement.
GACCCTGAGCATTCTAGAATCAATCCAGACCACTTGAATAAGAAATGACATTTAAAATGCAAGTGTATGTAAACATTGGGGACAGGAATATTTGGGTTAGCATGCAATCCTAATGTCTGTTTTTTTTATCCGTAGTCAAATTGTTTGTTAAGTGTTTCATAGAATGTCATAGTGTGTGGTCTATTTAACTTCATTGCATAAACTTAGGGTGCCCTAATGTTTTTGGTGAACAATTCTGAATTTATTTTGTGCCCAAGATGTATATTCATAAGTCTTTTAATGTTTTATTTTACTAGGGTAATATTTTTTGGTCATTTTCTGTACAAATATTTTCTTCAGAAAGAAGGGTTTTCTTTTTCATTTTAAGTCATAAGATTAAAAGAACATAATGAGTTTATTGTTATGTTTTTTATTTGCTCTATTTTAATGTGCATCACACCTTTAGAAAATGTTATCATTACATGTATCTTAATTGAAATTCAATTAAAATTATTGAGGTAATTGAACTTGAATGAATTAAAATATTTAGCGAACCATTATTGAGTCATCGACTGTTGGAAAAAGGGTTAATTTGTTAATTGTAATTTTGATTTCACGGCTTCAATTAACATTTTTAATGAATTAAGTTTAATTAGCGACGAAAGGCATGCATGGTAATTTTAATTCCCCATGAGATATCAGATGCCCGGAGCTAAAAGATACCACTTGCTGCTGGTCTTTTGTGCCTGTCGTCATATTTAAATACCAGATTTTGGCATTAAACATATGTCATGTCAGCTATGACATTCATGCTTATCCCAATATGTCAGCATACGGCTATTTACAAATGTACAAAATGTACCAAACTGTGGCATATTGTTCAACAATGCATAAATTAAAATTTTGTCGTCCCAGTGCAATGATTTAATATACTGCATCAGTACTGCTACAGTTGGTAGGGGGAAGGGGGGAGGGCGAATGGAGATTTATGGTGTAAATTGAGTAAGACCTCCCCTTGACTTAGCACAATTAGACGGCTGATTTATGGCGTTGCCAGCGTCGATCATGCATATTGGCTACCTGTGTCTGTGGCCTCATGCTTCTTGCGACAGCTTGCCTCATGCCGTGCAAGCCTGTTACATCGCAGTGCAAGCCCCATTTAATATGCACGACATATGCACATTTAATTAAATAATACATGCTTAAAGGAAATTGTGCGTCTTTATAACTGAATTGTTCTTGTCTTTCGATCAATTGAACGCAGATGTTCAAATATTTTTTTGCTGCATTTTGCATATTTAATTATGGTGCAACATTCTACGTTTTAGTGATTGCTGATAAAGAATTGTTATTTATGCATTTATATCTGGCAGTTTATTTTCAAGAGCAAACAAATTAGGGTAGAAAGTAGTTTTCAGTTGCATTCCCCAGGTTTTGCTAATTACCCCTGCAAAACTTGTATGAATAGTTCATGCACAGTCCATGAACAGTTCATGCACAACAAATTCATGAACTGGTCTTGAAATCCGAAAATGGTAAATGAAATGTTCTTGAATTCATGAACTCATTTTTTGCNACAATACATTAAATTGAAGAATGATTGTGTGTTAACTGAGATTGATAAGTTTCAACTTTTAAAAAGGAAAGGACATTTTAAAAGAAGCTATGGCGGAGAGACTGCAAGATTAACTAACATTTGGTGACTCACATTTCAGAAAGCAGTTGCAGAATGAACTCACTTTAGCTAAAGTTGATTTTACTAGTTTCTGGCTAATAAAAAATAAATAATTAAGCCTCGATATGGGAAAATGTGACTTTATGCATGTGCGTAAAGTGTCACCTCAGATTACCTGTGCAGTCTGCACAGACTAATCACTGACCACACTTTCTGCTTGTATGGTTCTTTTCGTTTAAAGGAAGTCCCTTTTTAGCGAAAATCCAGTTTAGACGGAAAGTGTTGTCTCTGATTAGCCTGTACGGACTGCACTGGCTGAACTGGGATGACATTTTACGCACATGCATATGGCCTGGTTTTCCGAGAGCAAGGGTAACTGTTTTAGCAAATCACATTCCTTTACCCCACCCCCATCTTCAACTTCTCCAAAATTAAAAGCCCCTCTCTGATTTAAACTGTTCCAGTTCAAGCTGGCACTAAAGTTTTGAAGGTCTGTGATTGATCGAAACTTTAACTGCAGTAGCCATCATTGTTCTAAGGGCTGATCAATTAGAAAGAAGTTTGATTACAGTGCAATTAAGTGATCTCAAAATTTATTAAGGAGCATAATTCTTTACAAGAACCCCTGTGTGGTTCGAGCGAGTCCACAAATTCAACAAATTCAGAATGTCTTCGGATTGAAGCATGTATGTAAATATGGAGAAAACTAATTCTTGTGTTCCATGAAGTGTTTAAGTGACTATCAATCACGCGTCCATTAACTGCGAGCGTGGATTGATTCATACGGACACCACGCAAATGAAACACCTCTCGAAAAACTATTGGAAAGTCTTCTGCTAGGGAAATAACTATCAATTTCCATTATGCTGTTTTCCGCATTGATTTTGTAATTAAAATTGGTCGTTCTATGGCAATAAAGTACACAATTGAGATATCGTTAAAGTTCTTCCCAAACAGTTTTGATGGATTATAAGAATTGTCTTGGAGTATGTAACTCGGAAAAGAATTGTATTTGGTTCTCATATTTTATCGATCAATATTATCAACTGATGCGGGATAGGTGTGTACCATGCCAAGCTTGAATCATTTTAAATTCTAACTGCCTTATTCCTGTAGACTTTACTGGTGGTTCAACATGTTCAGAGTTTCTTTGATAAAAATGCTTTTCTTTTCTGCTGATATGGCCCCATTCACAAAATACTGAAGAAAAACAATGTGATCAGGGGTTCTTGATTTTAGCTGACAATTTGTGCCATTTGTATTTGAGCCTCGCTTTGTGAAAACAGGGTTTAATGCATGTGCATAAAGTGTTGTCCCAGATAAGCCTTTGCATTTCTCACAGGCTAATCAGGGACTACACTTTCCACATTTATGATATTTTTTGTTTAAAGATTTAAAGATTCTTAGCAAAAATCCAGTTTAGGAGGAAAGTGTCGACCCTGATTAGACTGTGCGGACTGCACATATTATGACCCTTTATGCACATACATTAATCCCCCTTTTCACAGAGCAAGGCTCACCAGTATTTATTGTACATCAGCTAACATGACATTCTGGTCTGTAATTTACAATATTGCTTTTTCCGTCTTCATTTGACTTCACTGATACGTCCTTTTGGCTTTTACTTTACAATAATGTTCTGTTATAAGTGACCATTATAAAACAGCACATGCTCACAAGCAAAAATATGCTGTGTCTTTTCCAATTAAATTTAATTAAACCTTTGAATCTTGGTTATACATGTATTGTCACAAAGTTCATTATAAAGTTAGTTTCAATAAATTCTCACTTTATAGTCTAGCATTATAACAATGTTTCTTGAGATCAGAGGAATTTTATTGAGCTTTTATTTGCTTATAATGTGTTAGATGGTGATTTTTAATTTGATAGTTTTTGAAAATCTCAAGAACAATTGAAATAAACTTTTAACTTTGATGTAACATTAAACATTGGCCTGACACTGCTTTTCAGTATATGGGGCTTTCCATTTAACCCAATGAGCCCAGCCCCCCTTACCAAACCTCTGTCATTGTAACTTAATTAAAATAAAAGGACAGGACATGTTTTTATAACCTTTAAATTTCACAAAATATTCTTTTAAGTGCACGGTTGTCTAAGTTTAAAACGTGGAGAACAGGTGTTCATTTATTTACATGTATATATACATTTGGGTATACTCTAGACTTAAAGGGATTTCAAAGAAATCCCTAAATTTAGCTTTCTGAGTGATTTTTATTGATTATACCTTTGATGTTTTGTTGAACTTGTTCAATTAATGACAGAAAAATTGGATGTCTATCTTCCCATTAAATTTGACAGCCTGCCAGGTATGGTTTTTAGGGCACTTAATTTTAGTTCAGTAAATTTCATTTTGAGATCATTAAAATTTGAACTGCTTTTTGATATTTGGATATTGTTCTTGTTTTCAAGGTTATAAATCAGCACCTGTAAAATGTCAAGTAGAAAATTGAAAGAAAGCAAATTCAGCAGCGGTATGTGATCAGAATATCCGAGGAATAATATACTAGCCTTGTATTGTATTCAGTTTTAACGTAAATGTAATAATATGCATTTGCTAAATTAAATGTTTATATAATACACTTCACNACACCCTACATTTGATAGAAACGGTCATGAATTTGTTTAAAAAACAACTGCAGGTATTCTGTTTGGGTAAATATTCAAACTGCCTTATTCCTGTATACTTTACTGGTGGTTAAACATGTTCAGAGTTTCTTTGATAAAAATGCTTTTCTTTTCTGCTGATATGGCCCCATTCACAAAATACTGAAGAAAAACCATGTGATTAGGGGTTCTTGATTTAAGCTGACAATGTGTGCCATTTGTATTTGAGCCTCGCTCTGTGAAAACGGGGTTTAATGCATGTGCGTAAAGTGTTGTCCCAGATAAGCCTATGCATTTCTCACAGGCTAATCAGGGGCGACACTTTCCGCTTTTATGATATTTTTCGTTTAAAGAAAGTATCTTCTTAGCAAAAGTCCAGTTAAGGCGGAAAGTGTCGTCCCTGATTAGCCTGTGTGGATTGCACAGGCTAATCTGGGACGACCCTTTATGCACATATATTAATCCCCCTTTTCACAGAGTGAGGCTTATTTATTGCACATCAGCTGACATGACATTCAGGTCTGTTATTTACAATATTGCACTTTCCGTCTTCATTTGACTTTATCTGATATGCCCTTTTGGCTTTTACTTTACAATAATGTACTGTTATAAGTGACTATTATAAAACAGCACATGCTTACAAGCAAATCTATGCTGTGTCTCGTCCAATTAAATTTAATTAAACCTTTGAATCTTGGTTATACATGTATTGTCACAAAGTTCATTATATTTTAGTTTCCATAAATTCTCGCTTTATAGTCTAGCATTATAACAATGTTTATTGAGATCAGAGGGATTTTATTGAGCTTTTATCTGCTTATAATTTGTTAGATGGTGATTTTTTATTTGATAGTTTTTGAAAATCTTAAGCACAATTGAAATAAACTTTTTAACTTTGATGTAACATTAAACATTGGTCTGAGGCTGCTTTTCAGTATAAAGGGCTTTGCATTTAACCCAATGAGCCCAGCCCCCCTTACCAAACCTTTGTCATTACTTAATTAAAATAAAAGGACAGAACAGGTTTTTATACATGTAACCTTTAAATTTCACAAAGTATTCTTTTAAGTGCGTGGTGGTCTAAGTTTAAAATGTGGAGAACAGGTGTTCGTTTATTTACATGTATATATATTTGGGAAAACTCTAGGCTTAAAGGGATTTCAAAGAAATTCCCTAAATTTAGCTTTCAGAATGATTTTTTATTGATTATGCCTTTGATGTTTTGTTGAACTTGTTCAATTAATGACAGAAAAATTGGATGTCTATCTTTCCATTAAATACAACCTGCCAGTTATGGTTTTTAGGGCACTTAGTTTTAGTTCAGTTAATTTCATTTTGAGATTATAAAATTTGAACTGCTTTTTGATATTTGGATATTGTTCTTGTTTTCAAAAATTGTAAATCAGCACCTGCAAAATGTCAAGTAGAAAATTGAATGAAAGCAAAGTCAGCAGCCGTATGTGATCAGAATGTCAGAGTCCTGATATACTAGCCTTGTATTGTATTCAGTTTAAAAGTTAATGTAATAATATGCATTTGCTAAATTAAATGTTTGTATATACACTTCACTTTGCCTTTCATTGATAAAAATAAAATCAATAATAATAACAATAAAATGTCAATTATTAATATTGACAAAAAGCAATGTAAAACTATTTAACAAACCATAATATATATTAAACAAATTGACTCAAAATACTGCATTATTGATGCAAAAATAAATGAAGCAAATAGATCCATGCTTAATAAATCCACCAACATAATGATTTTGATCCTATTTTTCATGATAATGGTAATAAAACGTTTTCAAGGCCACAACCAACAAAAGGAACATAACAATAATGGCCAATTAGTTAAAGGCATGTGGCGGCATACTCAGTAGTTTGCATAAATTACCGAAAAAAATAACCGTAAATCACCCCCTGGTCCCCTGGACAAGGACTTGTGCCGTATGTCGAAACTGTGGTCACCTAATTACAGAGGTTGATTTATGTCCTCTTTTTTGCTTAAGGCAACGTTATGACGGCTGCTTAATTTATTCATCTTGTTTTGGCAGGTTGTTTAGTGGCTAATCCTTATGACCCCAGACAATTAAATTAGCCATTAGTATGGCTTTTACAAATTTCCGGGCTAATTTATTTAGTTAACGACAATGGCTATGATAGTTGTATTTGTCAAAGATGATTATTCTGCTCGATATAGTCACAGTTTTGATAGTTGACATTTTGAATTTTGTGTTGTCTTAAGACATTTATTTTTCACTTTTCTGCTGAAATGAATTTATTTTATAAAATAAATTAACAATTCTTTGTGAAGAATGTACATTTTTGTATAAGTGTGTTACTACAACACAGTTAAAAACACTTACCGGTACTGTACTTAACCTTTTTTTCCCAAAAATGTGGAAATCATTCTAATACTTTGTGTACAATATTTACATAATTTACATTTGTTCATTAATTAAAGGTGGCACAATTAGCAATTGTAATTTAATATGTGGAGGTTAGGGGGAGGGTGCAACTCTGTGTTGAAAGACTGTCAAGTAAGATGTCAACATGAATTAATTGAGAGACATGCTAACAACAAGGTCTAGATTCGTACATGACAGAAAAGTGTGTGCTGTTGAGTTCTCTATATAATTTTAACCAAGCTGATGATCTCAGTTGGTGGAGACTGTTTGACCCCAAATGTGTCGTGTTCTGAGAAAACTGGGCATAATGCATGTGCATAAATTGTCATCCCAGATTAGTCTGTGCAGTCCGCACAGGCTAATCAGGGACGACACTTTCTGCCTAGATTGGATTTTTGCTAAGAAGAGACTTCATTTTAACGAAAAATATCATAAAAGCGGAAAGTGTTGTCCCTGATTAGCCTGGGCGGACTGCACAGGCTAATCTGGGATGACACTCCACGCACATGCATTATGCCCAGTTTTCTCAGAACGCGACTCAAATTAGGGGTTACTGGTTCGATCCCCGGCCCGGCCACATTACATGCGGGTGATTGTTCATGGCATTATTTCTTCAGCCTTTCTCCCGCTACCTCTGGTTTAATTAGGGCAGTTGTCAGGTGCACTGGGGCAGGTGCACTAAGTGTGTGCGCCTAGTAATGGTAAACCAGCTTGCCCACGAAAAGTGTGCGTTGTTTTACTGACAGCCATAATATGACTGAAGTTCTGTTGAAAACAATGAAAAATTCAAGACTGATATATTGTTGAAAACAATGAAAAATCCAAGTATACAAACACAAAAACACAACAACATAATTTACATGTAACAGATTATAACTTAATGGTTGCACAACTATTGGTGCTATAATCAAGTATAATTTAGATGAACTTTTAAGTATTTCTTTTTGTTCCCACAGTCCCGCTGTCCGCACAGGCTTATCATGAAGGATGCCAGTTTCCGCTTTTATGATTTTTTTTGTTTAAAGGAAGTCTCTTCTAAACAAAAATCCAGTTATAGCCGAAAGTGTTGTCCATAATTAGCCTGTGCAGACTGCACAGGCTAATCTGGGACAAAACTTTACGCACATGCATTAAGCCCTGTTTTTCAAGAGCAACCCTCATATGATTAACATACTGTTGAATATCTGGGAAAGCATCATAACGGTTGGATAGTGGGGCTTTTAAAACACACTTATATGATGTTGATAATGTGTTATGAAGGAGAAGGCAAGAGCACAACATTAATGGGGCAACTTTTATGGCGCTTAGAGGCCAACCAAGCTTGTTTGAAAGCAGATGTATTACTGTAGATGTCATAAACACGTCATAAAAACACGAATTCACGAAACGTTATAAGTGTATCAGATCGAAAATGAAGAAATTATTTTTCTTTGTAGGCTGTTCATGGTTATCATTACATGAACTTTATATAATTGTTACACAGCACCCGAGTTCCTGATTAGCAGAAAGTGATTTATTGTGGGAAGGTCCTTGAACAACAAGCCTACAATGATGAAATAATGCAAGGTATTTGGGAATGCGCTAAGTGAACAAGTTATGATAATGGAAGGGGGGGGGATGGGGGGTCTTTATTTTATTTTAATACACCACTATATAAAAAAAAAATTGGTATTTGATCTGACATGTTATAATGTTGGATACAGATGATCTCTTTGTATACTTTTATTGTGGGCATTATAANATGAATTTATTTTATAAAATAAATTTACACTTGTCTGTGAAGAATGTACATTTTTGTATCAGTGTGTAACTACAACACAGTTAAAAACACTTACCGGTACTTTACTTTACCTTTTTTTCCAAAAATGTGGAAATCATTATAATACATTTTTGTGTTCAATATTTGCATAGTTAACATTTGTTCATTTATTAAAGGTGGCACAATTAGCAATTGTAATTTATGCGGAGGTTAGTGGGAGGGTGCAACTCTGTGTTGAAAGACTGTCAAGTAAGATGACAAGTGAATTAATTGGCAGCAGCCAGAAGTGAGACATGCTTACAACAAGGTCTAGATTTGTACACGACAGAAAGGTGTTTGCTGTTGAGTTCTGTACATAATAACCAAGCTCACAATTTCAATTGGTGGAGTGTTTGACTACAAACTAGAGGATAGCTGGTTTGATCCCATGCCCAGCCACATTACATGTGTGGTGATTATTTCTTCAGCCTTTCTCCCGCTACCTCTGGTTTAATTAGGGCAGTTGTCGGGTGCACTGGGGCAGGTGAACTAAGTATGTGGGCCTAGTAATGGTAAACCAGCTTGCCCAGGAAAAGTGTGCGTTGTTTTACTGACAGCCATAATATGACTGAAATATGACTTGAAAACAATGAAAAATTCAAGACTGATATATTGTTGAAAACAATGAAAAATCCAAGACTGAAATGCTGTTGAAAACAATGAAAATTCCAAGTATACAAACAAAAAAAACACAACAACATAATTTACATGTAACAGATTATACAACTATTGGTGCTATAATCAAGTATAATTTAGATGAATTTTTAAGTATTTCTATAATGTTCCCACAGTCCCGCAGTCGGCACAGGCTAATCAGGGATGAGACTTTCCCCCATTATGAATTTGTTTGTTTAATGAAAGGAAGTCTCTTCTAAACAAAAATCCAGTTATAGCGGAAAGTGTTGTCCATGAATAGCCTGTGCAGTCTTAGCCTGTGCAGACTGCACAGGCTAATTTGGGACAAAACTTTACGCACATGCATTAAGCCCTGTTTTTCCAGAGCAAGGCTCATACGATTAACATACTGTTGAATGTGGGAAAACATCATAACAGTTGCATAGTGGGGCTTTTTAACTCTTTCACTGCGGGAACTGAATTTTGAAGGCCTTTGCAAACAGTTTGGATCCAGATGAGACGCCACAGAACGTGGCATCTCATCAGGATCCAAACTGTTTGCTATTCTGATAGTATTCTTTGGCAAAAATCCAAGAAAATGCTAATTTTAGAAATTCAGCAGACGACATTAAAGCAGACGACAAATTTCCCAGCATGCAAAGGGTTAAACACACTTAAATGATGTTGATAATCTGTTATGAAGGAGAAGGCAGAGCACAACATTAACCCATTTATGCCTAGCGTTTAGAAAAAAGGCCTTGGCAAACAGCGTAGACCCAGATGAGACGCCGCATGATGCGGCGTCTCATCAGGGTCTGCGCTGTTTGCTTAAAGGAATTTCTGTAAGAAATATTCCAAATATAGAAATAAATATACTAGACATCCCTAATTTTGGAAAAAAATTGATCCAATTTAGGAGGATGGGGGAGTCCACTAGGCATAAATGGGTTAATGGGGCAACTTTTATGGTGCTTAGAGGCCAACCAAGAGTTTGAAAGCAGATGTATTACTGTAGATGTCATAAACACGTCTTAAAAACACGAATTCGTGAAACGTTGTAAGTGTGTCAGCTCGAAAATGAAAAAAAAAAATCTTTGTAGGCTGCTCATGGTTCTCATCACATGAAATTTATATAATTGTTACACAGCACCTGAGTTCTTAATTAACAGAAAGTGATTTATTGTGGAAAGTTCTACTATAATTTAAGTCATTTAAAATTTATTTTATGTATCATGATTCCAAAAGGCCTACAATGATGAAATAATTCAAGATATTTGGGAATGACTGTTAAGTGAACAAGTTGTGATAATGGAAGGGGTTGGGGGGAGGTCTTTAATTTTAGCTCACCTGATTGCTCAGCTGAGCTTTTGGGATCAGTCTTTGTCCGTCGTTCGTCCGTCTGTCCACATTTGGTTTGTAAACACTCTAGAGGCCACACTTCTTGTCCGATCTTCATGAAACTTGGTCAGTAGATTTATCCCAATGATACCTCAATCGAGTCCGAAACTGGGTCATGCTGGATCAAAAACTAGGTCACTACATGTAGGTAAAAAACAAGAAAAACCTTGTAAACACTGTAGAAATCATATTTCATGCCCAATCTTCATGTAACTTTGTCAAAATGTTTATCTTAATGATATGTTGCTTGAGTTCAAAAGTGGTTCCAGTCCGTTGAAAAACATGGCCGCCAGTGGGCGGGGCAGTTTTCCTTATTTGGCTTTAGGGAAACCTTGTGAACAGTCAAGAAGTCACATTTTTTGTCCAATCAGTATGAAACTTGGTCAAAACACTGGTTTTATTGATATCTCAGATGAGTTCGAAAATGGTCCAGATCAGTGAAAAAACACGGCCGCCAGTGGGCGGGGCAGTTTTCTCTATATGTATATAGTGAAAACATGTGAACAATCAAGAAGTGACATTTTTGGCCCAATTTTCATGACATTTGGTCACAACATTTCTTAGATACAAGAGTTGAGTTTGAAAATGGTTCTGGTCCGTTGAAAAACATGGCTGCCAGGGGGGGGGGCGCATTTTCCTTTTATTTATTTAGTAAGAAAAGCTTGTGAACACTCTAGAAGTCACATTTTTTGCCCAATCATCATGAAACTTGGTGAAAACAACATCGGTTTTATTTATATCTCAGATGAGTTCGAAAATGGTCCCGATCAGTCAAAAAACATGGCCGCCAGGGGGGGGGCAGTTTTCCTTATATGACTATAGAGAAACCTTGTGAACACTCTAAAAGCCTAATCATTGTGATATCTGGGACAAGTTGGAAAATGGCTCAGATCTGTGAAAAAAACACTTTTGAGCCCAGGTGAGGTTTTAGGATCGGTCTTTGTCCCTCGTCCGTCGGTCCGTCCACATTTGGTTTGTCAACACTCTAGCATTCACATTTCTCAAGAATCCTTTATCAAAGTTGCTGAGAATCTATATGGCCACAAGATCTCAGTCAAGTTTGATAATGAGCAAAATGGCATAATAAATGCCAGAATTAGTGCTCTTAGATTGTCAAAATTTTCATTATATTATACAAAATCCTTGTTAACACTCTAGAGGTCACAATTTTGCTTCAGATTTTATGAATCGTGGTCATAATATTTATTTATGTGAGCAAAGTTTGATGTTTGGTCATGAAGGGTCAAAATATAGGTCACCAGGTCAAATCTTACAAAAACCTTGTAAACAATCCATACGCCAGAGTTTTGGTTCAATAATGTTGAAACTTGACCAGGATGTTTGTCTGGACAATATCTAGGCCAAGATTGACGTTTGGTAATGTGGAGACAAAATCTAGGTCATGGGGTCTACAGTAATCTTACAAAAATCTTGTAAACACACTAGAGGCCATACTTTTGGTCCAATAATGATGATACTTGACCAGGATGTTTTTCTTGATGATATCTAGGCAAAGTTTGACATTGGGTCATGTGGGGTCAAAATCTTGGTCATGAAGTCCAAATCTTACAAAAACCTTGTAAACACTCTAGTGCCCATAATGTTTGATTCAATAATGGTGATACTTTAGGAGGAAGTTGGTTAGGGCAATATTTCGGCTAAATTTAACATTTAGGTCATGTGGGGCAAAAATCTAGGTCACCAGGTCAAAGATTGAAAAACCTTGTTATTACATGTTCCAAGTCAGGTTCAGGTGAGCAATCTAGGGCCATCACGGCCCTCTTGTTTTAAATACACCACTATAAAAAAAATGGTATTTAATCTGACATGTTATAATGTTGGATTCAGATGATCTCTTTGTATACTTTTATTGTGGGCATTATAAGTTCCTTTAATATTATCTTCCTATGGCATTTTGTTCACAGTCTGTGTGCAGCGGTACAGATGAGAAGTATTATCTGCAAAATGTATGCAACCAAATCCAACAAGCAAACAATACACATGAGTGGCCAGGTTACTAATGTTTACCTGAACACAGGTGTTAGCATTGTTTGAAGTTAATTAATAATTAGCCTTAATTACCATCATTAATTGAATCACGGGTGATCTGACTTTAATACTGATCCTCCACTATTGATAAGAAATCTTTTCAGATCTGATATTGCGGATCATTAAACAGCTTCTGACTTCGGTCACAGACATTTTCACACTTGGAACTCATGCAAAACATGGACATACTGAAGGGTGCAATCTTGTAAATCAGTACAAGATCGCCACGATTTTTCCCAATCAAAAGGGACCTGGCACCATTCCCTAAATGGTGAAAAAAACAACAACACTGTGCTTTGTAAAGAAGTATCAGACCAAAATTTAATAAAGTATCTGACATAATGATGTGCCAAAGTATGAAAGTCGGTGCAATTTTGTTTGTGTACAGTCTTAAATTTGCATTCTTCAAGTTTAATCGCAGAATTCTATAAAAAAAAATACCAAAGCGACAATTTTTAAGATTCTTATTCAATTGCAATGCACCCTGACCCTTAAAACCAGAAAGTTAATGAACTTTACAATGTCTGTTTATTACAAGCATTCAATAACACATTGAATGAATGTCAGATTATGTTCAAATCCACTGGAATGCACATAATTATCTCCAGTTGTAACAATGGTTCAAGTTACCTCTTGACTTGCCCAGATACAAGCCATTTACTGAGACTGTCAACTGCATTTTTTGCAAGAGCTCTTTTATTTGTTCACCTGTTTGCCTTTTAATCAAGGTAAAGATTTACTCCGCCTTACTGATAAGGTACCGTTTCTGAAAGCCTGTCAAAATTTGATCCGCATATTTTTTTTTTAAACCAGTTTGCATGATCAAACTGTAAACACGTAGATAAGATATCTTTACAGTGTTGTTATTTAACTGTAATTTAGGTATTGACTTTTTGGGCGGTAATAATTGAATCTGCCCAATTTGTAAGGTCTTATGTACAAATAAAATGTATAGCCCTTTGGCTTCCTTCATGTGTATGCCAATGGTTGGGACGTGAAATTGTATCTGGTAAAGAAAATACTTTAAAATCTGATACAAATGTATCATTCTCAATTCTCCAAGTATTGCAATAAATATTGCAAATATCATCCAAGTCTTATTGAAAATGCTAGAAAATAAATATTTAATAATTTTTTTGAGATTTATGAAAATGAACAATACCTGATTAGTTATATTACCTGGTTAGGAATCCGAGCAAGTGCAGAAAATAAACTTACTAACAATGACTTAAAAGCTTATATGCTCCCTACCCTTTGGAATTTAAATGACATAGCAGCTTTAATGTTCTCGTGCCTCTTATTTTCAATGACACAGCAGCTTTAATGTTCTCGTTCCTCTTATTTTCAATGACATAGTAGCTGTAATGTTCTCGTGCCTCGTGTTTTCAATGACATAGTAGCTTTAATGTTCTCTTGCCTCGTATTTTCAATGACATAGTAGCTTTAATGTTCTCATGCCTCGTATTTTCAATGACATAGTAGCTTTAATGCTCCCCAGCCAATGTGAGTGAAATATCAAACGCCAAACATTGTCCTGTGTTGTGTTGCAAGATAAAACTCAGAAATGACAAACCATGATTAATGGCCTGTGGTTGATGTGATAATGTATCAAGTAATGTCATAATTAAATATGACAGCCCAAAAAACATCTTCTGTATTTTGTTCAGAGTAAAAAAATACAGTTCTGTTTAAAGCTACTGGTAATGAAATTTTATCGCTGGTCGCAAGTTGAAGAATGAATATATCTAATAAACAGGTCGTCTTACTCAATTAATTTGTTTGTTACTCTTCGAGGTTTGTAGTGTGGTTCAGCTAAGAAATGCGCAGAAAAAGGCATTTGCTATCTTTGATCTCATCAATATAACTAATTATCTTTCACAAACACCAAAATTAATGATTTATGTCTTTTTTAACAATATTTCTTGTTTATGTTTATCATCACTATGAAGAATCAGTGTTGTAAAAGGAGCGAAATTGTGCCTTTATTATACTTATGTGTTTTATTTTGTATATATTACAATTAACTTAATTTTTAAGTACAAAACTGATAGAAATAGAAAGTAGAAACAATATCAATAAATGTAAACTGTCATATAATTTTCATGTTCTGTTCCTTCATTTTCCCATTTCTATTCCTATCCTGATGGACTTTCATGAACTTATTCCTGCCTTTAAAAACAGAGGAAATTGAATGCAATACATGCATGCAAATTCAGCATCACCAATTCTTGGCAATTTCTTAGAAGTCCCATAATAAAGTCATAANTTTATGTTTATCATCACTATGAAGAATCAGTGTTGTAAAAGGAGCGATGTGCCTTTATTATACTTATGTGTTGTATTTTGTATATATTACAATTAACTTAATTTTTAAGTACAAAACTGATAGAAAGAAGAAACAATATCAATAAATGTAAGCTGTCATATAATTTTCATGTTCTGTTCCTTCATTTTCCCATTTCTATTTCTATCCTGATGGACTTTCATGAAATTATTCCTGCCTTTAAAAACAGAGGAAATTGAATGCAATACATGCATGCAAATTTATCATCAACAACTCTTGGCAATTTCTTAGAAGTCCCATAATAAAGTCATAAATGGCACTGCAGTGGTCACTTCTCATTCCTAAGAAGGACATTATCATGCAGCCATGGGCTATAAAACTGCAATGCCTTCTGGTTATGGTGAATAATACACTGGGGACTGTGCTGGTTCCTTTTGACCAATATTGTTCATTAGATATAATAGGGAGATGTGGTGCGGGGAGGGGATTGCTGGGCTTGTCTCAACACTGGAAAACTCCAGAAGAAGTTGAAATGAAAATTTGATGTATTATGCAATTCATAAGATCATTATAAAACTTTTGTCAATGGCTGCTGGAAGTTTAGGACAAGCAAACTAAACATGCAGCTGGTATTGATCNTTTAGGACAAGCATACTAAACATGCAGCTGGTTTTGATCACAAGTTTGGTGAAAATAAACGCAATATAAATAAAAGTAAGTGGCAGTCATTAGAACAAAGTTTTTTTTCGTTTCATATATATTGTCACATAAATTGAAAAATTAAGGCCCCAGAAAAAAAGGGAAAACGGTCCACTTATTTTGTGGCTGCTTGCCCCTGGGCCCAACTCAGCCATAAAATAATTGTTTTTTATTTCTCTCAGAATTTAAAAGAGTATAATATAGTAAGCAAAATGTACAAATCACACAACCTTCCATACCTTATTCATTCTTTATTTTGCTTCAACACTCAACTAAATGAACTGTCATAATTATGAAATCAATGAAATAATCGACACCCATCAGGGGCTACAACCCTTGAGAACGCAGGCAGGGCCTCTCAAAGTTATTATTTGGTAAATTGAAACTAGCTTGGGACCTGGCAATATCATCAGCATCGGGCTGTTGTTTTAATTAACAGTAACCATAAAATATGAAAGGGCTGAATGGTTTTATGGGCCCATTGGCAATTGCTGGGAATATTTATTGGGTGAATGGGTGTCCATTACTCGCCTAGGAGCTAATGGGCAGTTTCAACAAATTGATTCAATGGACTCCTGTCAATTGTAACACTTTTTTGGAACACATTTTCCAGTTTTCATGTTAGGGTCGAAGTCATATGTTAAACATAAACAAAAGCAGATGGTTGGAGCTCTCCACTAAAGTGGCGGTTAATTTCATGTTTTTTTTTGTAAATGTAATAATGACTTATTCCTGAAACAGCATGGTAAATTGTTCCTCATGGAATTATTTCTTTCTTTAGTTTGGTGTTTTTTAATAATAAACTTGTTCCCTTAGTATTTGATAAATGATTTGTTAAATTTTAAGTACAACAGGTAAATAAACTCAACCCCTATATCTTCAAATGGCAAAATTAATGAGCATAAAGCCAATATATAAATGAATCTTTTGAAATGCTGCACTCCACTATGTACAGTAATATTATAATCATCAAACATTGTGCTGTAACACATTAGTTTATGATGACCGAAGCTCTTCTGTCCAATGAACAGTATTGAGATATTATGTATACATGGTTTACGATTCTTAAACTTTGTTTACTTGTTTATTTTCAGGTAATTCCAGGCTCCATGCATTCAAATGTCAAGGTCACAAAAATGTCAAGGTCACTGAATGTCAAAGGTACCTGAAATGGGTCAAGTTTTTATGGTTGCTTCTGTATACGACTTTAAGCAACGGTTTTAAATAAAATCTTCATTAAATTTTGTATGCTTCAGAAAAACTCAAAAACATTAAGACTTTTAAGTCACTTAAGTTACATTTATCATAAACTTTTTTTATATTGATTAGTTATATAATTTAACTTAAAAAAGAAATGTTTTAGTTACTTATATATAGTAATATAACTTAACTTAAAAACAAGAAATGTTGCAGTAAATGATTTATAATTTATCTGTTCAACATGTTATTTATATGTTGAACATTTTCCTTTCCTAAACATACGCAGAAATAATCATCTCTGAAATGTATTGATTTCAACATCTCCACTGTATTATGGAGTTGTTGTGTGAAGTTATTTTTCTTTTCAAACGCAATTATTTTCCCGATGCAAAGTTTTTGGCCAGTTCGAATTTCTGGGAGGAAAACTAATTGGAGGACGACATAAATATAAATTTCCAATAACTACGGCTTTTATCTCGAACATAATGTTCACATAAATGTTAACGGAAGAAGCAACATATGGATTGTTCGTCATAAATTGTTATTGCCCGCCGAACAACAACAAAACGCTTGTGCAATCTGCAAGAGAGAGCGGACAATATTCAATTACGAAATTGTCTTCCATCGAGAATTATTGGATAACATTCAATAGCAACTGATTGCGGAGGCAGCACAGTAAAGCGCGAGGAAACAATCTCCGGAAAAGGCAAAAAGCGTTTCCGATAAAGTGTAAGAAATATCACTCCTAGTTGCCAGTATCCAGAACATGAGAATTTCTAGGTACTTTTGTGGACTGCCGCACTAAAAATGAGCTTTAAACTGGTGTTGACAGGCTTGAAAAGCTATTGAAAACTAAACCAGTCCTCAGAATCAGTTTTAAAACATGATACATGGTATCTCCTGGGAGGTCGTGTAAAGGGCTTTTGTTGCAGGAAAAGCAAAGTATTATCTGTTGTTTTGAGCAAAAACTGATTTTAATGAGTAGTTTTCGGTTTAATGATGCAGCTTTTTTGAATTGAGAATTTATTTTATTCTCCAGATATTTTTTTCTTTATTAAGTTGGTTTTACTGATATTCCTGTCATTTTAGCCCGTCTGGGAATACTTTACAGCATTGATTTTTTTTCTGTGAAGAAGCATTTTTTCTTACAAAATTGTTAAATAACATAACTAGTAGACTTGCAATTTTTCACTAAAATTTACGAATGGTCAGGTTTTGAGTAAATTATGATGTTGATTTTTTGGACAAAGTCATAAAAAATATAAAAATATGTATACAATAACATTAACATCTTTTCTCAATTTTGTCTGTTGCTCGTTTAAATTCCAAGTGAAGAATACTTTGTGCAAACAAATGTGCAAACATAAGTTTGTAAAGGAAAGATAATTCATAGATATGTTTAATTATTCAAAATTTGTTTGATAAAGGGCTTTTGC
Source organism: Dreissena rostriformis (assembly GCA_007657795.1). Classification (NCBI taxonomy): domain Eukaryota; kingdom Metazoa; phylum Mollusca; class Bivalvia; order Myida; family Dreissenidae; genus Dreissena; species Dreissena rostriformis. The sequence goes on along the minus strand of VMBQ01004136.1, from coordinate 66,899 downwards.
GCAATTACCTTATCGACCCCTTTTGGAGCAACACAAAGAAAACTTCATTTTAACATTGTTAGATTTCCCTCTCCCCCACTGTTCCATAAAACAATATTAAGTGGGTGTGAATAAAACAAATGTGATAAAGGCTATACTGCATAATTCATAAAGTTCTCATGTAATTTCCTGTCAGTTATCGGAAAGGTTATTGAATGGGGTCTGGGGAACATTTAATTTCAAAGCACATGGTCCAATGGTGACAATGTTGATGGGCGATGGATAAAGAAATCCTATGATAATTTGCAGAGCTAATTTAAAATGCATTCATCAATTTCACAGTGAGATCCTGTATCTGTGTCTGCCCAGAGTCGTTGACACGAGATTTGGACAGCGTGTGCATTATTTAAGGGGCTGCCCCAGAATACATTAAGCCCTTGGCACTTTTTGTTACCCAGCTTTGTTATTTCCTCATTGAGGATGTAATTTTTATTGAATAATTAATATTAATGGTTGGGCGATGATTTATTGGTCTGGGGTTGTTTGTGTTTTTTATTTTTTTTACCGTGTTCTTGAATAGCTGGGCAGCATGAGTGTTTTTGTTGTAAATACCAAATAACATGTTTGTCAAATAATTGAATAAATGTGGTTATGTGATACCCAAATACTTAAAAAAAAAATACACTATGTCCAAAAACAACATAATGAAGTAACAAATAACTGGGTATCTGTGAAAATAAAATAGATATTTAACTGTATTAAATGTATTTAATTTTGTGTATGCATTTATAATTGCCTCCCAACTAAATAAAATAATAGAATCTGGTTTGTCCACTTATAATATATATATGTTAAGAAAACCTTCATTCTTAACCATTATTGAATGAACTTTGTCCAATATAATGTCAATTGGTCATTTCAAGTAGAAAGTAGAAAAGTCAGGTATTAAACCTGATAATCCCCTGCTATGACCCAGATTCTTAAATAGTACAAGAAATTAATTTGAATACCCTTGTTTTTGCAAGCTCCTAGTCGAAAACTCCTGACTTTCTGTAATCCCCATGTTGTCATCGCTTTTGGGTCAACGCGAATACGCTTTAATTTGGAGAGGCCAAACAATGTTACTTCAAAGCGTGTTTGGCTCGACTGTTTGTTCTGTAATTAAGTTTGGATATTTACCTGGGACGATTTTTGGTCCCCAAGTATTTTTTTCAAGTTTCGCGGGGAAGGTTTATGTAACATGGCCATGACGCGATGATTGGTTTTAAATTGTCTTGTTGTATTGACCTCTGACATTTTCTAAGAGGCTGTAAAAGCGCCTTGTTTTCTTTTTCTAAAAAGAGGTCAGCATATTTGTAACTGATGGACAGGTGTCCCTTTAGTGTAAGTATGTTTGACTCTTTTATCGAAGGCTTTTGGAATGTATTTATAGAGTTTGAATGGGAGTTACTTGTTTGACCGAGCAAGTACAAATTGTTATGTTATTACTTTAGACCAAGAAAATGTTGCTCACAATTTGATATGAAACTGAGCAACTGAGCAAACTATTTTCAAAATTGAACAGTGCAGGGCTTGTGGCTAATTTGTATCAATTTAGAGGAACACATCGCCCCATTGGTGCAAAAAGGTACAATGTGCCATTAAAATAAATGTCACATGGTACTGTTTTGCACCAATGGAGCATGCATATTTAGCGTAAATCTTTATTCCTGATCGGTGCCCCAATTTTGGAAACATGATTCCTGTAAATAATGAATTCTGGCTTTAAAGATAAAACAACACTTTCTGGTTCTTTATAATACCTTTAACATTGTCTCAAAAGTATAAGTATTCTTAATAAATTTTTGTTAAGGAAGCAAAATAAATGTGTTGCTTAGAAATTAGGGCTGGATTCGCAGCATTGATAATTGAAGCATTCATATGCCAATTAAGAGTCTATTCAAGGCCTGAGCCAGGTGGACACATACCAAAAGTTCCTCTGTAACTGACCAAGGGGATAAAGACTGGTGACCATTTTGGCCATAAGTGGACAACTCACTGATTTTGTTTCGATAAATGTGTGGACATTCCGATAAGCCAATCTACCAGGATGTGTTTGATTAACCCGTGTGTTTACATTCATATCTTCTGGCATTTCATAGACCCTTGTTTGAAAGTTGTCGAAATCTTCATTTTGAGATTCGATATGGGCATAATTGTTTAATGCATACGGGATGGGTTACACTGTTTGCCATTGGATTTGTGTTGACAACTTTATCTATGTTTGCAAACTTTTCATTCATGAGTTTTGTATGGCCATCAATATGTCTGTATGTGAACTTGGCCCAAGAAAGAAAGATTTCTTTTATTAGAAATCATTTTAACTAATGATGAACTGTGTTAACCTCCCTTTAGATGAAAGAAAAATATGTTTTCAGCTTGTCTTTTATGTGACATTTTACTTTGACAGTATTGCTCATTTACATAAATATCCAAATAACTTTATAATGCTTATATTATTATATATTTTTCCATAATTCTTTTTCTCATTCATAAATTCAATACTGTAAAAATAAAATAAAAATTTAATGCAATCATCATTCCAATTGTAGCACCTTCGCGTTTCCCATGTTTTATCTATGATCTTACACTAATGGCAGCAGAATTATATTTTGACCCAGGTTTGTGCTCTAGCAAATAATGACGTTGTTGATGATAATTAATTCAGGTCAGTGTTTGTAACCAAAATGCATTTACAGCCTGCTAGGTGCAATCGGATGGGTTGCATTACCGAAAATGTTCTTTAATCCCCTACCGAGTATTTACTCAGGGCAATTAATTAAGCTGAGCTGTAACCAGTTAAATAAGTACCTTATCTCGGCGCTGACACAATATTTACTCTGGGTGTTTTAAAACAGTGATTCAAAAATGCAATTCGCTTCGCATTAGGGCAATATCACGCTGTGCAAAGCGAAAGTACCCATCATCGCTAGTGCTTTCGCTAATTTCGCCTTTATTTGAGCAGTTGACATCGGATGCTCACCTTTTGGCCTTTAATGGATGCCAAGAGCTGTCGACATTCCGCCAGTACGTAGGGAAAACTCCTGATCTGAGGTATTTTATCTTTCGAAGACCAGGTGCGTGCTTTACTTGTGCAAACATTCTGTGCCCTAAACTCAAAACTGTAAAACCTAAACTCATGACGCGTAGATTCAAACCAGCTTTAAGTCTTGATTTGCAAAGTTTAGCGATGTTCATTATGTCATATGCGATTTTATTTTATTTGGCATTGTGTCTGATTTTTTGTTTTTAAATAGTCAAGTGTTGATCAAAATGTTAATTCGGCACTTAGCAACTGTGTCCATGTATGCTTGTTTGTAATGCAGTGATTTTTTTCAACATTTTGGAAATGGGGCTGGGTCCCTTTGGATTGGGAAAAAATCACAGTATTTTGACTAAAATTCTAAAATTGTGAAATTAGTGTTGTTGTTGTTTTGCTAACAAATGCTTCAAAATTTAGAATAAGAGTGTTAGTCAATATTATATTTACTAAGGTTCAACTTATAGAGCTGGATGGAGATCATAAACTAAATGTTGAAATCTAAAAAAAATTATATATATATTTTTTTGTAAACCTTCAATTGGGATGTTGTAGGTCCCATTTGGGAAAAATATATGCTTTTTTTCCATTGGGAATGGGGCCCTTTACCGGCCCCGATTTTGAGCTAAAAAAACACTGTAAAGTGAGTGTATCCGTAGAAACATTGGCAATTTGGAAACTGTTTGATAAATATCAGAACACACTAGACATAAGGTGAAGATTGAGGGGGAATTATTCCGGAAGAATTTTGTGCAAATTTGTAACCGATTTGCAAGCAAAATAAACACTGATTGCATTCCAAATTTACCTGGAAAACTGTCTTGGGAGGGATATGATAAGCCGTATTATGCGTGTGTATTTATTAAGCTTGTTTTCTGTGAAAACAAAAGGCATTTGAAGCAAATGTAGCCTAAAAGACAGCTTTTTATGTTAGTCACTGCATCTTGTAAAGCAGGAAAGAGAACACTGATAATTTCTGGTTAGAAGTCTCAAGTTATGTGGCAGTTCCTGGTCCCGTATGGGATTTGATTAGCATAACTTTTAGTTGAACTGAGTTTCTTTATATTTATTAGATGACTCTGAAAAAACTAATGGTTGATTAATTTTGTTATGGAGATTTAAAATAATTTGTTTTTTCAGAATGGTTATAATTTATTTCTTGATGCCCATTTATTAGTTCTCTTCGTAATAGTAAGTTATTAATTTCGGAATACTAAACTTAACATACCTTATCTGCAGTTGTGATAACTTTATTTAAGCAATATTTTTATTGCATTTTACGGCTATGAACTTGTTTCATAGGGGCACTGTGTGTTTTTTTTATAACATCTAAATGGTAATAAATTTATTCCATAATTGTGATTATTTATTCCGATGAATAAAGTGCATGCATGCATTAACTCTGCAGTGGTCATTTGTGTGCAGTTATGTAATTTTACATTATAAAGAAACATCCTGTTGTTTCATTTCATTTGTTGGATTCGTAAAATCGGGCACTTTCGTTAAATCTAAAATTATTATGTCTGATAAAAGACTTTAAACAAAATAGTTTACTTTAAACATTTGATTTCTTGTTTGAGCGCCCCAACAATATCCACGAAAATTAGTGTCTCAGACGAATAATACTGTTTTCACAATAGTTATCTGGAAAAAAAACAAATAAAAACAACAACAACAGGTGGAAATGGTGTCATGGATATCATGCCTGACTTGTGACTCAGGGATGTCCCGGGTTCAATCCTCACTTTGGGAGAATTCTCAGGACTTTTTCAGAGACACCATATACAGATTCTACCCAGGAAACAGACTGAAAAGTGTCTCTACAATAAGCCTAAGGCTTTCGGTGCTATTTACCTAAAAGTAAATAGGGTTAAACTGAAGGCCCATAAAATACATATTCTCAAATACAAATGTAGCTAGAGACCCCATCAAATAATTTCTTTTTATGCCCCATTTTTAAAAAAGGGGGTATATTGNGAAAAAAAAAAAAAAAAAAAAATCAAAGCGGCGCATTAGGGGGCGTTGAGTTTCTGACAAACACATCTCTTGTTTACTACAGGATTGTCTTCAGACCAGAGATATATATCAGCTAGAACAACAGATCAGTCCAGTTTCAGAACAGACAAAACAGACCGAAATCCAAAGACCTTGTCTTATGGATTGTCTGGAGAGAATATAGATTACACCATCTGAAACACTTTTTTTGAGTAATTTGTCCAAGCAAGAGCAATTACTCTAATGCGGTTTCTGCTACCCCAAATCAAGGGTGTGGGTCCATATTGTGTGCAGGGATTACAAATTGTCTTATCTGGGAACAAATGAAAATTCACCAATTTATATGCAGCAGATTGGATTGAAATCAGATGTAGATGTTTTTGGTTTTTGAATAGTTTTTCTTGTTGTTTTTTTTGTCTCATCGAAACGAGTCACTGGAAATGGTGATGGTGGGGTCGGTTGTAATTGCTTGTCGCCTTGATTTCCAAACATGTTGAGGAGTCACGACAGTTATTAATAAAATGGATCAAGTTTGCCAAAATTGTATCAAGGTTTTAATTGAGGTTTTGATGGATAATGTTATTAAAAGTTTGATAGCTCAATCCACAAAAATGTCTTACCCTCCACATGCAACAATATCTTTCATGATGAACTTCCCTTAGGTTAGACAGCTGTTGAAATGCAATGTAATCTGTGAACAAAGGTACATGTTTTTCATTAAAAAATCATACTAAAATCATTGCTAGTAGCTCTCTCAAGGGTATTAAGATTCTGGAACATGGCATGAGCACTCAAGCACACACTGCTTAAACTTCAATCACACTTTGTTCACACTTTCATGGTCTTTCTTTCACCAGTTGACCCTGCCCCCATGACAGATGGTGACATGACCCATGGGTGTATGTTTACCTATTCCCAGAGCCCCAGCCCTTTGACACAAAGTGGGCCCTGTTCTGGGAAGTGACTTTCAATACTGCTTCAAGGGAGGATCCCTAAGTAGCCCGCTCCTTGTGTAATGTGATGGTAATGCATTGTACAGGGATTCAAACATGTGGGGTTAAACACGGATTTCCTGTAATTTCTTTGATTAAATTTCTAATTGTTCACAGAATGGAATTTGTGTCTGTGTCTGTACTGGCCAGATGTTGATGAATAAATTTGAGGCGCACTCTGGGAAAACAGGGCTTAATGCATTTGCTTCCCAGATTAGCCTGTGCAGCCCATACAGGCTTATCAGGAACGAAATCTTCTTGAAGCTTGCTCTGAACAGTTGTTCTTATGATTTCTCCATGGAATGAGATATGTTTAATGTCTATAGAAAAACATTGCCACCATGAGGCGGGCAGTTTTCCTTATTTGGGTTAACTAAAGTCTTTGAACACTGTAGAAGTGACATTTTTTTAGTATTTTTATAAAAAAAAACACCGACTTTTTTGTTGACCTGTTAAAGACCTTCCATATGCAACATGTGTGTCAGTTGTTATAAAAAAAAAAAGAAAAAAAAGAATATGTTTGATTAATTGTTGAAGGATGCACTTATGAACATTATGTGCCATATGTTAAATATTGTAGTATAACATCAACACAAAAATGCCATTAAAGCACTTTTTAGCAAGCCTCAAGGAAATTGCAGATAAGTTTTTTCACGACAGGTGGCCAAACAAATATGTCAGGCTAAGTGATAAAAATGTGTGTGTTTATCAATCATGTAAGATTTAAGATAATAATTGTATTATCTATTCATTTATCTTATTATTTTGTGATATATTATTTATTTATATTATTTTTATATGGGTAATCATTGTAAACTTGACCACTTCGACTTATGGCTGAATTCAGTATTATGCCTCAGAACAACAATAAATTAAAAGTTTATTTAAAATTCCATGCCGGGCATGAAAATTATATTTTAAGGGACAAGTTTGAATAATTTTGCACTTGNGAAAAAAAAAAAAAAAAAAAAATCAAAGCGGCGCATAAGGGGGCGTTGTGTTTCTGACAAACACATCTCTTGTTTACTACAGGATTGTCTTCAGACCAGAGATATATATCAGCAAGAACAACAGATCAGTCCAGTTTCAGAACAGACAAAACAGACCGAAATCCAAAGACCTTGTCTTATTGGATTGTCTGGAGAGAATATAGATTACACCATCTGAAACACTTTCTTTGAGTAATTTGTCAAGCAAGAGCAATTATTCTAATGCAGTTTCTGCTACCCCAAATCAAGCGTGTGGGTCCATATTGTGTGGAGGGATTACAAATTGTCTTATCTGGGAACAAATGAAAATTCACCAATTTATATGCAGCGGATTGGATTGAAATCAGATGTAGATGTTTTTGGTTTTTGAATAGTTTTTCTTGTGTTTTTTTTGTCTCATCGAAACGAGTCACTGGAAATGGTGATGGTGGGGTCGGTTGTAATTGCTTGTCGCCTTGATTTCCAAACATGTTGAGGAGTCACGACAGTTATTAATAAAATGGATCAAGTTTGCCAAAATTTTATCAAGGTTTTAATTGAGGTTTTAATGGATAATGTTATTAAAAGTTTGATAGCTCAATCCACAAAAAATTCTTACCCTCCACATGCAACAATAATTTTCATGATGAACTTCCCTTAGGTTAGACAGCTGTTGAAATGCAATGCAATCTGTGAACAAAGGTACATGTTTTTCATTAAAAATCATACTTAAATCATGGATAGTAGCTCTCTCAAGGGTTTTAAGATTCTGGAACATGGCATGAGCACTCAAGCACACACTGCTTAAACTTAAATCACACTTTGTTCACACTTTCATGGTCTATCTTTCACCAGTTGACCCTGCCCCCATGACAGATGGTGACATGACCCATGAGTGTATGTTTACCTATTCCCAGAGCCCCAGCCCTTTGACACAAAGAGGGCCCTGTTCTGGGAAGTGACTTTCAATAATGCATCAAGGGAGGATCCCTAAGTAGCCCCTCCTTGTGTTATGTGATGGTAATGCATTGTACAGGGATTCAAACATGTGGGGTTAAACACCGATTTCCTGTAATTTCTTTGATTAAATTTCTAATTGTTTACAGAATGGAATTTGTGTCTGTGTCTGTACTGGCCAGATGTTGATGAGTAAATTTGAGGCGCACTCTGGGAAAACAGGGCTTAATGCATTTGCGTCCCAGATTAGCCTGTGCAGCCCGTACAGGCTTATCAGGAACGAAATCTTCTTGAAGCTTGCTCTGAACATTTGTTCTTATGATTTCTTCATGGAATGAGATATGGTTAATGTCTATAGAAAAACATTGCCACCATGAGGCGGGCAGTTTTCCTTATTTGGGTTAACTAAAGCCTTTGAACACTGTAGAATTCACATTTTTTGAGTATTTTTATAAACAAAAACACCGACTTTTTGTTGACCTGTTAAAGACCTCCCATATGCAACATGTGTGTCAGTTGTTATAAAAAAAAAAAGAAAAAAAAGAATATGTTTGATTAATTGTTGAAGGATGCACTTATGAACATTATGTGCCATATGTTAAATATTGTAGTATAACATCAACACAAAAATGCCATTAAAGCACTTTTTAGCAAGCCTCAAGGAAATTGCAGATAAGTTTTTTCACGACAGGTGGCCAAACAAATATGTCAGGCTAAGTGATAAAAATGTGTGTGTTTATCAATCATGTAAGATTTAAGATAATAATTGTATTATCTATTCATTTATCTTATTATTTTGTGATATATTATTTATTTATATTATTTTTATATGGGTAATCATTGTAAACTTGACCACTTCGACTTATGGCTGAATTCAGTATTATGCCTCAGAACAACAATAAATTAAAAGTTTATTTAAAATTCCATGCCGGGCATGAAAATTATATTTTAAGGGACAAGTTTGAATAATTTTGCACTTGTCCCAGTGTGATTTGTGCTCATTCATATAAAGAAGTATTTGTTTAATAAACAAAGTGTATCTATTATGTTTACAGTCTAACCTGTCCCAAAGACCACTCAATGGATTTGGTCGTTGTGGTCTTTGTTCACAGGTGGTCTTTATTCGCAGGGACAATTGAAACTTTGCAAAATATGTAAGTGGGCTTTTGACAGGTACCTTATCTATGTATGTGCCTTATTGTTTAAATGTTTGAATACTAATGCATTTGTAATGTAATAAAAGATTGAAAACACAGTTGTTTTTTTTAATATTTATTATTTTAATTTCCTTATGTTTTTATTATTTATTTCATTACTCATATACATGTACATATGTAAATAACTATCGACATACATGTATTTGTACTTTAACTGACAATTTACTTATAGATAATCTATGCACATCTTATCACGGAGAAATTTAAAAAGGAATGAATATCAAAATGTATGTTTGTAATTGGCATCGTTATTGTAACGAAACCGCACATTTCCTTAATGAGTTGTGGAAAGCCCCCAACCTTTCATTGATATTTTCGGAAATTAGTACATTAATTGCGAATCACTCAAATACAAAGGCAAATTCTCACACTTTCGAAAAACTGTCAAATGCATAAAAGAATTAAGCAGGCAATTAGCAATGTGTGTTAAATAAACAAACAACTGATATCAAGTGCAGTAATCTGTGACTTGTCAATATCTCCATAGCGACCGACGTGTCCACTGGTAAGATGTTTATAAAGTGACTATCACAGCGTCATGGCGGCCATTTTCGTTATTGAAAGTTGCGAAATCGTTGATTGTTATGATTAAAGTGGTCATTGTTAGCTATCAAAATGGACTTTTGGGATTGTAAAATGGCGGTTGTTGGTCTTTGTTCGCAGGTGGACTTTATTCCCAGGTACAATATATATTGAAATCGTTCGGGAGGATATCGTTGTGGTCTTTATGGACAGGTGGTCTCTATTAAAAGGTGGTCTCTGGGACAGGTTGGACTGTAGTTTTATTTAATAGGTAAATAGTGTAATGTGTTTATTATTAAAATAAACAAGATATTAACTTTTGGTCCCTTAAATTTTTGTATTTTCTCATCAATGGTAAAATGTGATATTTAAAAAAATCACTTGCCTTTCCGACAACCCCATCCTGCATGTTTTGAAACAAAAATTACTTGTCAAGACCAGCAGACACGACTTTTCATGCCCGCCCATGTCCCCATGGAATTTAGAGCCATTTATGTCAGCCATTTGCTCGTCAAATAATTAAGCTAATCATTCTTTTTTTTTTATTATAATGTTTTTTTTTATTCATGAACTGGTGAACCTTTCATCTCAGGGGTATTTTTTTTTTCGCTTTTTTTCGACCACCCAGCCAACATTTCGAGCCAACATTTTTTTGTATAAAAAGTGGCCTTACACAAATTAATATTCTTTAATATAGGCATTAAATCATTATAATGGTAAAGAACAACACCAAGACATGAAACTTTTGATAAGGAACATAATTTGATGGGAAAGTTCTGATGTTTATAATGACATTGACGGATGACTTGTCCCAAAATGTCTGCCGGAATGGCTGTAAACACTGGTGGTCAGTTGTGTATTATGCAGACATTTTTGTTGGTGTTATATTTAATGACTTGTAATTGCCGTGGTTTAGTAATTTATTTGCTAATTAGTCATTGATTTACAGAAGTATACATGAGGGGCTTGACGAGGAATGAAATAATTATATACACATCTTGTATAAATTTGCAAAAAAATCGGAGAATTTTAGATTTATTTTACCTCAGAATTGAACTAGATTATAAGGTTTATTTTCCAACTTTCAGTTAACTTATATATCTGAAGATGATGAATATGTTGATAACTCCAAAATATATTTCACTTCTTTACATTTCCTTTTGTATTCAGCTTCAAAATGCACAATATTTAAGAACACAAAAATCATTTGACCCCCTGGGCTACTTATAGCAATTTAAACACATGAAACTATGTTGAACAATTAGAGAACACATTCGTTAACTGATGGATAAATTTGATAAAATACAAATCCAGTAACGCTTATCGTTTGAAGCAGTTTTCGGCCTTTATTCGCTTTAATCTTTCATTAATCTAGCAGCATTTTCGCTTATAGAATGACTTTGCCAAATGTCATTAAATGTAAAGAATGAAAAGGTCACTTGGTGACCAAAACCAAGAATTCTGATTTGACGATAAGAAATGAAAAGAGTTTGCACTGGATAGCTAAAAGCATTTTTTGTGTGGCTAAAATTTGCAAGCTTTTAAGATCTTGACAAAGTTGTCATAAGATACCCAATTAGGCTCAGTTTGAATATTGTTACCCCCTCGATCGGATCATGTGCCCAATGCCCCATACCGATCAGTACTCGATGACAACATTTAAATAATAGGTCCAAAATTTAAAATTGTATGCCGCAAGCGAGGTCAACCCAAATTGAGAAGAAATCTTGTTTTTAAAGGGCAATTTAGAACTTCCATTAACCAGTATACCTCTGCACATTGTTAGCCTGTCAAGTCAGCATGCATAACAGTGTTGTTGTTTTCCTCTGGAAAATATTTTGGGTTTTGAATGTAAAATCGTTGTATCGTCTCAACAATTTATGCACTGGATACAGTGGTCTGAAATACTGATTTTTGTTCCCCTTTCAAAATTGTGTTGGCACTGATTGAGGTAATTGGCCTCAAATTAGCAAGTTTCTAAAATTTTTAACAGGTAGTCATTTCAATGTTAGGTGTATTTTTCATGTGCAGTGAACTATATGTGGCCCCCAAATCATCGAATATCATGCACCTTTTGGCATATCCGCATGAGGGACCTTAGAGCGATTTTGGGCTGTCATTTTTAACCATACAAATGTATGCCACACACTTAAATGGTAGACACAAGCATTGAAATTATTGCTTGTTCAAGGCAATTATTATGCTTCAGTTTGTTTATGAACAAAATATGGCATGCGGGCATACAGGTGTTGATGACTAAAGTTGTCAGTGCTATGGTTAACTCTAAGATCCTTAATGCTTCAAAGAAAAATCTAACTTAATTTGTGTGTTTTGTTTAAGCATTTTGGATCAAAGTGTTTACCATAGCATTGGTATATGCGAAAATTTGGTGGCACATCTTTTTAGGGGTTTGTAAAGTTTTAACTGTGGGCTTTTGAAAGGTTAGGTTACATTAAGTGTTGTTAATTACCCCCACAAACGAAGTTATGGGGGGTATATAAGAGTGAGCTTGTCTGTCGGTCTGTCTGTCAGTCCGTATTGGTTGTCCGCTCTCTTACTCAANATTGTTAGCCTGTCAAGTCAGCATGCATAACAGTGTTGTTGTTTTCCTCTGGAAAATATTTTGGGTTTTGAATGTAAAATCGTTGTATCGTCTCAACAATTTATGCACTGGATACAGTGGTCTGAAATGCAGATTTTTTTCCCCTTTCAAAATTGTATTGGCACTGCAGATTGAGGTAATTGGCCTCAAATTAGCAAATTTCTAAAAAATTTAACAGGTAGTCATTTCAATGTTAGGTGTATTTTTCATGTACCGTGAACTTTATATGGCCCCCGAATCATCAAATATCGTGCACCTTTTGGCATATCCGCATGAGGGGCCTTAGAGCGATTTTGGGCTGTCATTTTTAACCAAACAAATTTAAGCCACAGACTAATGGTTGACACAAGCATTGAAATTCTTGCTTGTTTAAGGCAATTATTATGCTTCAGTTTGTTTATGAGCAAAATATGGCATGCGGTCATACAGGTGTTGATGACTAAAGTTGTCAGTGCTATGGTTAACTCTTAGATCCTTAATGCTTCAAAGAAAAATCTAAGTTAATTTGTGTGTTTTGTTTAAGCATTTTGGATCAAAGTGTTTACCATTGCATTGGTATATGCAAAAATTTGGTGGCACATTTTTTTAAGGGGCTTGTAAAGTTTTAACTGTGGGCATTTGAAAGGTTAGGTTACATAAAGTGTTAGTAATTACCCCCACAAACGAAGTTTAGTGGGGTATATAGGAGTGAGCTTGTCTGTCTGTCTGTCTGTTGGTCCGTATTGGTTGTCCACTATCTAACTCAAGTAGTTTTCATCAAAACTTCACCAAACTTGGTCAAAAGTTGTATCTAGATGATGTCTAGGTCAAGTTCAAATATGGGTCATGCCGGGTCAAAAACTAGGTCATGGGGTCACTTAGTGCGTTTTAAACATTGAGCATGTTCTGTGTCAATACGGCATGTGGGGTAATTTGTCACCTTAGTGACAAAGCTCTAGTTTGTTTACAACTTCTCTATTAGTTTACAGCATGATTTTTATGTATAACAAAGGGAAGGAGGCCAGGAATTTCTTCTCTATAAGTTTGCAGCAGGATTTTTATGTATAACAAAGGGAAGGAGGCCAGGAATTTCGCATTTATTACCCATATTTTTCTCCGTAAATTCCTTTTCTATGTAATTCGGTTGATTTATGAACACTTTCTGCATGAACTGCTATTTTAAGCACAAACAATGATACTTAAATTTTGAAAAATCACCTTGCTCTTATTAGAAACAGCATGTGGCCCAATGAACAATATATGTATTGTAACAACGTAAAGTATTGCCCTACGGTTGGATAATTTATGGATAATTCGTATCCATAATAAACTGTTGCAAGCTCATTGCTTTTGTGAAATATTGCATTTTCGCTGAGAACGGTCTCTATGCTACCATAGGCAGAGTGGCTACCTAAGTTGATAGAGTCAGCCGGACCTTCAGTTTAATCTCTGGCTTAGCCACATTATCTTGGGTGAGGATCAGGCATGAGATTATTTCCATGATCATTCTTTTCTTAGCCTACAATGATACAGTAAGTGAGATGACCATTCATTCCGAATCTATAATGATACAGTAAATGCGTTGACCATTCATTCCCAATCTATAATGATACAGTTGGGGTGATGACCATTCTTTACCAATCTATAATGATACATTTCGAGGACAACCATTCTTGCCCAATCTATAATGATACATTTTGGGGACAACCATTCTTTACCAATCTATAATGATACATTTCGGGGACAACCATTCTTTTCCAATCTATAATGATACATTTCGGGTGCAACCATTCTTTTCTAATCTATAATGATACATTTCGGGGACAACCATTCTTTACCAATCTATAATGATACATTTCAGGGACAACCATTCTTTTCCAATCTATAATGATACATTTCGGGGACAACCATTCTTTACCAGCCTATAATGATACAGTTGGGGCAACAACAATTCTTTTCCAGCCTATATACAGTTAGGGTGGTTTTCAAATACCTGTTTTTACCACGTGGCTGATTCCTTAACACGGTATGGTGGTTTGAGTGCCTCTTTGACCCAGAGAGCTATGCCAGCATTAGTGTAAACTCTTGACAGGGCTTCCCAAGCTGGACAGGTTGAAGGGTAGAGGACAGACTAATATCAGCCGCCTCTCCTCGAGGCTTAGAGGTGTGAGATGGATCATTCAGACAGAAAAACCAAGGGCAAGAAACACTCCTAAGCCGGCAGGTTTCATATGACAAAGGAACAGTCGGAAAATATACCACTGCTGAAGACAGCTGCACTGGGCCAAAGTGCCCATTATGACAGTGCAAGGCTTTCCACTCCTATGATGGACAACAATGGATCTTTGCGTGATGGTACTCTGCCTGTGGAGTCCCCTCGGGCAGGTAGAGTGCTGGGCTCCATGCCTCGAAGGGGTCCAACCCTAGCTACCAGAGGTCAACCTGTTTCGCCGCGACGGGCCAGGCTACGGAGACGGAGCGTAAATGCAAACGGCCAAGAAAGAACACTAACGACTCCAGTTCACCAAATTCAGGATTGGCCAGTCAGGCCAGTGCCCGTGTCAGTTTGGATGCATGACAACAGAACACTTGCTGCAGTCCTGCCAACTCCATTACAGCATCAGACGCCAGATCTGGGCAGAGGAGTCCACGATGCAAAGAAGCTCTATGGAAGTCTGAAGGACCTGCACGCTGCTACCTCTGCACAGAGAGCCGGCGTTTCCATTTGATTGCTTGACAAGAAGAACAAATACTTGTTAAAGTATAAATGTACTTAATAAGTAAACAATAAGTTAACTTTAGAGCAGTTTAGGTAAATTGCCAGGAACAAAAACCAATATAACATAATTGACAACTGTTACTGTTCTATGATTGAAATATTTAAATATTATTTCATATGGCTGAACATTATCCAAACAAAAAGCTTTCACCAGTTGAGGTACCTACTGCTGCTGATGATGATTCAATGATGATGATTTAAGAATTGATTGTATGTCAGCCTGTCTGTCAACATTTTCACATAATACTGCAGGGAACATGTAAATACAATTAGAAACGATGGAACAGGAGATTTCCTCTGTCAGTTCACTGTACCGCCTCATTTTCACCTTAGCCATCTGGGAAATGTAGCAAATACAAATCTGGTAAGTTGCTCCCAGCAGATTTTGTAAATCTGATTTTTGTTGGTATTCACCAATTTTATTTTTGCATTCGCTGATGATATTTCTTTTGGAAGAGCTTTGTTCAAGTATAGTTACTGTTGCTAATACTTGAAACAATTTTTTAAGGGAATGACTGTGGAAAAAACTGAAAATGGCTTATTTTGGTTTCAACTAATTTTTATGATGTTTAATAATAAGTACTATGTTTTAGTACTGTGTTAACAAAATACTTATTAATGCTGAAGTTATGAAAAAATTAAAATATGGAAATATAGATGAAAACTTCAAAACCTATTCTTATGAAATTTTGTTGGACTTGTTTCAAATCAGACCTTTAAAAGAAAGTAGGAGTTATTGCCCTTTGTATGAAAAAACTTTTTTTTATTTTTTTTATCTTGGACTTCAGAATTTGAAGAAACACAATCTTAAATGAGGATAATTGGGTTGTTGAAATGTTTAAACCTGTATACAGTGTACAGCTCGTGCGTGCTTCGCTGATTCTTCAGCTGTGACCTGGCGGAGCTAACAGACCACGATCGTTGCACCAAGTCTGATCTGATTTATGGTATGATAGGAAAAAGTAAAATTACTCTCCTCTGACATTTTATTGCTCTCCCAACCAAACGATCACTAATTAAACAAAGAAAACATTGACAGCCATCATAAAAAGAAATTAAAGGATTTTATCGGTAAAAGTGAATCGAGATAAGTATCGGATTGGTCGCTCACACATATTTGGCCGGGCATTTCTATTGAACACTTGTGTTTCTCAGATGTTTATGTGGGGTACTTCCTTTCTTTTGAGGGGACCATAATTTACGAGATATAATCGGTATAATGAGGTGACAATGATAGCGGGTTGAAAAACGTCTTAAAGCATGGTATGGCACACACCTGCTAATCTGTCCATCACCCATTGATTCCGTAGCGACAATGGAGTGTTCATCCATTTTTCACCTCTTTTGGTGCTTTGGTGGCTTTAAGCTTTATTGGAAGGATTGTGGCTTGAGATTAATTTGTGCACAGTAGTTTTCACGACTATTGAGTCACTGGCAGCCTTTTGTGCGTGTGCACTGGGTGATTCAAAGATCACAAACTCATATTTACTTGTTTTCGTGATGTTCTACCCCGCTCATGCTCAAATGTCCCTCGTTTAAAATTGTTTCAATGAAAATCTTGTGTGAAATCTTCGGGTTGAAAAAATGTTGACAATTTTTGGCAGAGCATTCTTAATCATTTATCAAAGTTGAAGCCTTATTGAAAACTAAGTAGATAAATTATGACCTTCGTATGTCATTTTGCGGATGGCTTTATGCATTTGTTTGCTCAAGTGCGGCAAATTATAGCGTTAAAGAAGTGCAGTTTTCTTACTTGGTTGCTGAAATGATTTCGGCGCATTATTACAACACCTGTTCAATTTCTATCCATTTCAAAAGATCGAGCACTCATGAATCAACACAGGGTACTCCTTCTGAAATTTTAACTGAAATCTTTCTGTTCGGTCCATATTTGGAGATTTGTTTGAATCTATGAGGTCTTTCTTTCCGTGTTTGCCTATACCGACAATGTGAACAGTCTCAGTGGTGAAAGAATTCGAATACCTGCTGCGAAATGAAACTGTGTTTTATTGCATTGCGCCAAATTGCTGTTTAGACATAATTCAAAGACGATTTATGACTATTAAAATAAATTTTTGGGGATTTAGTGCTTCACTTTCAAGCATGTGGCATAAATCTTAAAATAGGAACAATATTTGCATTATATTATAAAGATTGATCCATTTAATTGAAACTTTTTTCAGTTCTGTGTAACATGACACAAAGATTAAGTTTGCGCATGGAAATAAATTAGCATTAATAAAAATAATTAAGACATAAAACTAAACAATTTTTATTTTCAAGCTGTAAGAAATTTGAAATTTCATGTTAAGTAAAAAAAAACGTATATTTAACTCCAGCGTTCATGTGTGACTTGACTCGACAGGAAAACTAGATTTTAATGAGCTATTTCCACTACATTTGCTATTGATAAGAAAGGCATTGGTGGGTTCATTGGTAAATTTAATGTTAACTTTCAAACTTGGGGAATTAATGTTAATTGAATATGTATTTGATTGATGGACCATCACTTGTTAGTGGGGTGTAGCCTAGTGGGGAGGTAACACACAACCCTTGTAGTCGCTGGACCATTAACATTGAAATGAGCTAAACTTGATGTGCGGGGAAAGATTTCACTGAGAAAATAAAAAAAGCAACTGAGGTCATGCATGTCTTGTTTGGGTTAATATTGTTGATTAGAAAATTCGTCAAGTTTGAAATATTGAATAGCTATTAAGTTTTACCTGAGCATCCTTAGTCATTTTTAGCTCGGCTGTTTTCGAAGAAAACCCGAGGTATTGTCATAGCCAGCTCGTCCGCTGTCCGCGTCGTCTGGGCGTCCGAAAACTTTGACATTGTACAATAACTTTTGCATTATTGATGATAGCAACTTGATATTTGGCATGCATATGTATCTCATGGAGCTGCACATTTGGAGTGGTGAAAGGTCAAGGTCATCCTTCAAGGTCAAAGGTCAAATTATTTTTTTTTTTTATTATTTTTTTTTCAAAACTGCAAACACAGCAGAGCGTTGGCATCCGCTCGACGGTGATCTTGTTTTAATTTTACACAATTCTGGTATTATCAAGTATGTAATTTCCATATTCACTTCTGCTAAATTTCTGTACATGATAGTTGATTCAAAGTCTGAATTGCAACGTATGTTTGGGGAAAAAAAGAAACTGAAATTTGCTGCCTAAAAACATGGCTCAAGATTTTCATCTTTCTGCAATAACCGGTCTAAAAATTTCTTTCAAGTTTGATTCGCACAGAAATTATGAGCTTTTGATTTTGATTGATTGCTGTACTTATTTAGTATTTTGATGTATATAAAAGGATACACTGATATTAAACAAGTATTGATATGCACATAAAAGAAATATTTTCTAGGATAATTCTCAGTTTACCAAAGATGAATTACAGCACGAAGGAAACACGTAAAGAACCATTCTGTTAGAGAGTCTGATCTTATGTCAGATAAATGTATAATATATTACATACATCAGAATCGCTAGTACCAGCAGTGTCTTTGATTCCTACGCTGCATTTTGGCTAAGAAGAGACTTACTTTAAACAAAAAATACAATAAAAGCGGAAAGTGTTATCCCTGATTAGACTGTGCGGAAAAAAAGCGGAAAGTGTTTTGTTCCTGATAAGACTGTGCGGAAAAAAAGCGGAAAGTGTTGTCCCTGATAAGACTGTGCGGACTCCACTGGCTAATCTGGGACGACACTTAACACTCATGCATTAAGCACCTTTTTTCCCCGAGCGAGGCTTAATCAAAATAGGTCAAGGCAGGCCCCTGTAGGTATGTCAGACACTCTCAATACCTTGCAGAGTACATATGTTTTTTCACAACAGGTCTGTCAAAACAACAACAACACAAATTCTGATTGGCTATTCACTCTTGACAATCAAATGTTAGGTCAGTTGAGCATGCAAATGGGTATTGTTTACTTATGGTTAGTATGTTAGGTCAGTTGAGCATGCAAATGGGTTTTGTTTACTTATGGTTAGTAAGCTTTTTCCTGGAATATAGTCCCCTGAAGTATCATATCACATCATATAAAAGTAATAACTGTAGATATATAATCACTTTTCAGGAAGGAAAATATTTCTAAGAATTGAGAAATCTGAATCTCCACATTTGCCTTTTTTTTTTAAGAGACACATAACTGATAAAGTCTGGACCTCAGTGTTGACATTACCAATGATTTAATGGAATTTTATGTGCATTGTCTGTGATTTGTAAATTGTCAGACATTGTACAACAATAAAGTTAAAATAATGTTTTTTAGAACTATTAAATAATAATTTACTGCCATTATTAAATTTGATTATTATTAAAATTCCTCCAATGAAAGCATGACATTTGTGGTATAAAAACACATTTTTCAATTCAATATGATTTGTTTGGTAATATTAAGAGATTAATATGATAAGATCTAAAAGATCTTTAAAATTTGAGCCATGGTAAAACGGGGTTTAATGCATGTGTGTAAAGTGTCAAATAAGATTAGCCTGTGCAGTCCACACTTTCCGCCTTAATTGGATTTTCGCTTAGAAGATACTACCTTTAAACAAAAAAACCCATAAAAAGCTAAAAGTGTGGTCTCTCATTAGCCTGTGCAGACTGCACAGACTCATCTGAGACGAAACTTTACGCACATGCATTAAACCCTGTTTTCACAGAGCAAAGCTCCTTTTTTTTCAAAGAGAGAAACTGTGTCATTATATTTTGTTGGAGCCGCAAAGGCTAAAACATTTCTTTCACAGAAGGCATGTTAATGACTCCAATATAATTGTATGATACTCATTATCAGGAACACATTTATGGGTTTCAAATCAAACTACAATGAATGTGTTTTCATTCCACTCCCGGGAATCGTTTTCAAAGGTATTGGACATTAGAAATCGGTGTTCCATGATTTTCCCATTTTTCTTCCATCTCCTCAGAACGTTTGATGTGCAAGCATTTCCAGGGAATTCTGCAGACCTCAAAAAGAGATTATCTAAGCTAGTGTGCCGTATTGTTCTCAGGAGAATCGCAACGAGCGTTAAAAGCGACAACAACGTAAAATAGTTGGAAAAACTGTGGGCAGATACAGAGTTTTTGCATTAAGTCGTTGATGGATTGAAGGTGGCGGCAAGGTTTTATTGAACGAGAGCTGGCGATCCATGAAATCCACAGCTCCCAAATGAGATGTCACTTCCATATGATATTATTGATGTTTACAGCATTATTGATAATAATAGTGGAGAAATAACTTCTCCCTGCTCACAGAGTCAGATTTGTTAGTCTGAGGATTGCTTTTGGTCTCGTCTGGGCTATGTCCAGTCCATAATGATAACAACAGTGCACTATGAAATTGATAAATATGTACTGGCACTTTTCTAGTTTTAGCCCAGTCCTAAATAATGACATTAGTTCTATATGAATTATTTAATATAAATGTAATGTTAGTGGTCTTAGTTTTGTTTGGTCACTAATAATAACAGTGCGCTGTATAAAGATGAAACATGTACACTATAACTCCAATATAACGCGGATGACGGGGTCCAAGCCACGCAACTGCGTTATAAACGGACAGCGTTATAAGTTCTGAGCGCATTTATTGGTACAGTTACGGTATTGCGCTATATATATGGTCCCTGTTTATTGCCATGCTGTGTTGTCATTCTCCAATACATTCATGTAAACCGCATCGTATCGATAACTGTATACATACCGCTTTTATAGTGTGCATATTTATCCGACATTCCGAAATAATTACCACAAATGATCCTGACATGTTATGACGATAAGTGTTTTAATAAATCCGTAAACACGAGCATATGCCTACGCATTAATTCAGAAGTGTAAAGAGTACAGTGCATTATGGGATAGAGCATTCATTAGGTACGGCTAAAATTAGATTAAATGCAATACCTGACAAAGAAATATTTTATTGCGTCATACGCAGTCATGTAAAAAACGTGCTTCACGGGGACTGAAAGCGGGTAAAAATGAAACTGAATTTCTGTAAACAATTAATCGGCGTTTGCATGTAAATAAATCGTCTGGGTTATTAAATTAATTTCTCTCACACGTAATGAAAGAT